>JAEIIG010022973.1:0-10457 GCA_018904695.1 Drosophila parvula
ATATATATATACTATATATACATATATGTGTGTGCGGCCATATCGAAATCGCCTCTATCAGTTCAATCAAATAATTGTATTGAAATTACCAACCCAGACCCCAGCAATACAATCATACGTAAAAAACCCATAAATAAACAAATAAAAAAGTATAGAAGCGTTTCCGAAAAACGCTGAGCTCATTACTTCTGCCTCATTAGCATAATAAAACAGCAGCTGAAGAAATTATAAAATAATATGTGACTTCTACCAATAAACAAATTGAAGTTCTTTCGGTCTTATCGTCGGAATTGAATTTCAAATAAGAGCATACTTTAGAGTGACCCAGTGACACAATTTAGGCGGCATTATCAGCAGCGGCAGCAGCAGCAGCAACGGCTTAATCTAATACAATCTCCCGCAGAGAGTGAATAAACAATTGCAATTACAATTAATAAATGTAATTTTTCGGTGCCTTTTTTTTCACGAATCACGTGCCTTTAATTGCAAAACAGTTTACCGAGCAAAACAGTTCCGTGTTAATTAGTGTTAAACACTCTGTCGCAATCAGTTGTTAGCTTGTGTTTGTGTGTGTTCCTTAGCTACTGGTCAGAGAACAACAATTGTAAATCTGCCCGAATATCACTTTCCCAGCTGCGATTCCCTTACAAATTTATGCTCCACTTTCATGTTATGGAATTTTCAATGGACACCAAAAAAACTAAAAGGTTTGTTCTGGCGATCTGGCATAGTACCGATCACCTTCACTATGTTTACATACTTCGCGAAGCGATAAAGAAAATCAAGTGGTTGGTGGTGACAAAACCGATGTATCCCAGGAAATGTTTGGTTTAAAGACGATAACAAAAATAAATTGTGATAAACAATTCGAAGGTTTTGCCTGGCTGCCTTCTGCCCCTTGTTGTTGAAGTTCAAGTTTGTGAAAAAGAAACAGAGGAGCTTACAACAGGCGAAACGCCACAGAACAGATATCTTATCTGGTTGATTTCGAAATTCTTATAAATATAAATGTTTCGCTGTCACTTGCTGGGCAAAAAATCGGCGAGAAAATAAACTCCGAATGAGTTCAAGGGCGATCTATGATGGATTAATGGTTGCTTAGATAAGATAATGAATTGTTAATCAATAACGGGACTGATTTATGCTTGTAATTATTTATTGCAGCGAACGGGGTATATTCTCGAAAATACTTTTGTTTATTTTCTAAGCAAAATACTCATAGAACTTTAGACTTTAAATGATTTTCAATCCATTTTGTACCTTGTACAAATAAATTTACGTTTACTGAAAATTTGAGTATAGTTTGAATGAAAATCTGAGAGTTATTAAGCATCTCTATCCATCTCGCTCACACTCGTTTGAGGTAGCTAGTCGTATCTTAAACCGTAGTTCGAGTCCCGGCTTTGTGAACAAAAATAATCTTTGGGTACCGGGTATTAATTAGTCGAGTGGCTTTACTTGTTAAAATAATATTTTAAGTCATCCAAATAATTTCAAGTCAATATTATTAATTATCATCCAATATTTATCGCTTTTTGTTACTGTTACTGGTTAAGATTCTTTGTTTTGGTTTATTGATCTTATCTCGTTTATATTATTTTGCAAATTAACCCTTATCACTTACGATTTAAATTGAAGTGTTAATTTCGTCTAGATTTGCTTAATCCAAAGATCAATAACCCTTTTGTCCCCTTGTTTAATAAATAACACCACTTCTTCTTTATTGGACCCTAAAACTTTATCTAATTTCCTAATAAATAACAAGAACATACAATAACATTCTTCACAAACATCTGAAAATCTATGGCACACTCGAATTTTTCAACGACGACATTAAAAAAAGCACCTAAAAATATTTTCCATAGATAAAATGTTTTCCACAGAATTCCAATTTGTTGAAAGAATAAAAGAAATAGGAAAACAAATTCGTCTATTCGTTGTATATTTTCCCATACGCGATATCGAGGAAATGCAAAGGGTATATTGGATTTGTGCAGATATAGTAAATATCAAAAATATATAAAAAATATATTATAATAAAGTACGTAATCTTTTTAAAAGAATAGAAAAGCAAATAATCTTAGAAGAATAAGAAAGCAAATAAGAATAGAGTGAATATCACTGAATATTGAATTAATTAAATATCTAAAATAAAAGAAACATATTAAATGCATTTAATGAATACCTCTGGTAACTAAACTAAATAATGCTTAATACATTTCATTTAAGATGTTAGGCTCGTCACTATTGAATTAAAAGGGGCTAAAAACTGTTTAAAAATCCGTAACAAATGGTTTTCAAATTAAGAATCGATTCATTGTGTTTTAAATATAATTTGCACCACACTTTTAATTTAATTGAAACACTTAGATTGCTCATCCGCCTGCGTTAATTATTAATGGATATACCAAATGTCGAGACCCGATAAATCCGTTTGATCATTTTATTTTTCTGCCATGTGATGCAGTTTTCGGACAAACTGATCGTTTTTTCCCGGTTTATTTTGGATTTGACTTGGCCCAGTGCGATGGATGAATCGAAGAAACATTTGTTCGGGTTCGTCGCACGTCTTATAAGTGGCAGGGGAATAATAATAACATCGTGAGTTCGCGTATATGACACATCCAAAGAGCTTTCATAAGGCGAACATTTTCGGTTGGCAGACGATTTGGGCGAGCGTGTTAATACGGTATTAATAATACGAACGTATATACATATATAAATACATACATAAATAAGTGTGTACATGTGTTTTCGCATTTCATTTCGAGATTCCTAGATATTTTCGATTTTCTTTCGCACACATGTGTTTAGTGAAATGTCAAACATTTTCCAGCTTTATTTATTCTTCCTTTGATTGCACAGAACACATATATATTTTGGCCTGGACTTTGCTATCTATCTCTGTAAAACTTTCGTTGGCCAAAGATTTCATGGCATTTGCTGTGGGGATCAACCTTTGCTGTCCCCTTGAGCTCCTCGAGAAAATTGCCTTGTACTTTAACTTTATCAATTATTCACAACGGCGGAACAACCTTTACCGTGAACTTTTTGGGGAGAGGGAAGACCTTCGCCGTAGCCATGACCGTGGTCTTACTATGGACGGATAGATGCATGACACATGCCACATCGTTTGGATTACGTTTGGCACCAACATCCATTATTCACTGCCCGGGCACCACCATATATAATATATACCAATTGTACTTGACTCGCCGTCGCTATCATGTCCTGTCTCTGCCCCATATTGATTGAATTCGATTTTAAAGGAATTTCGGTTTGTGTCGGTGTCCAGCAATAAGTCGCTATAATTGGACAATAGTAAATAATATATTAAGGACTTTGAGTTTGGTGTAACCTTTAATTGTACGACATGCTATGGTTATGTTTTACTTAAACGGTATTATAAGGTATTCTGTATAAATAAAGAAAAACTTCCTGTTTGTTTCCTTGAATCTTTAATATCAAGTGACTATGTGTAAAGAGAAGTTGCTTAACTTTATGAAACGGTTTAAGTAAACTCTAGAATTATTGGTAATATTTCTTATCTTAGTTATCGTAAATGCCCTTGCACCGAAGATATTTCACAACTATGTATTCCCCATCAGCGTCAACAGCCGATTCGGTCTAGACATGCCTGCCTATCCGTCCGTTTGTCCGTTGCTACCGAAAACTAGTCTCTCAGTTATCGAACTATTTCGATAAAACCCCCAATAGTGTCTTTATTGTTTTCACACAGTAGTAACATATGTATATAAGTGGAAACTAACCAGATCGTCCGACTATATCGTAGGAATAATTTATAAGTGATAGGAAATATATGAGAGCTTTGATGTTTTTCGAAAATTATTTTTACTTACTCCGAGATAACTTATTTTTTTACGATTTTTAAATTAATTATAATTATATATAAATCTAACATCTATCAAAAATCAATCATAGGAAGGATAGGAAAATATTTCTATACTATACCTTAAGATACAAATATTTATTAGGCTTGCAAACTTGAAATATCGAAATGTTTGGATCAAAGTGAAAACTGCAAGTGTATAAAACTTTTGCCTTCCGCAAGTTAGCTTCCCTTCCTGTTATGTACACAATTTGTTGTTGTTTTTTATGAAGTGGGTAACCATTTATTTATAACCAAAATATAAATTCGTGGAAATAAAATTTCAGCATGATATTCTAATAACTGCCTTAGCTGGAAGTTCTCCCTTCTGTTCTTATCTGGTGCCGATATACAGATATGAAGCGTCGCCAGAAGGAAAACAGAATCATCAATTGTAATTATTATTTTTGGGTTTTTTTGCATATTGGAAACTGGCCTGTTGTGTGTGTGTGTATGTGGGTGTGCGGTTGACAGATGGTTTGACGGAATGCCATCCATCAGGCCATATGGCGATAATGATTTTACAGCTATATTCCTTGGCAATTAAGATATAAAAGCAAGTTATTATTGAATGATAACTCGACACGATACACACAGTCGGCAAAAGTCCAGAATTGGGCCCATATAAAGGGAGTTCGTATTGGGTACATATATATATATATTTTTTTTTTGGGCGTGTTCACCTGCCACACCCCCACACTTGATGATGATTAAATTGCTGATGGCTGCTGATGATAATTTCTATTTACAGATTTCGCTTTATAGGCGTGTCCTAGAACCAAGGTTGGGTAAACAAATGAAACAAAAACAGACCACAAATCAAAAATTTACACAGTATATATCGCTTATATGCAAATGTTGCCAAATTAAAATATAGCTAATATATATATAGACTTTTATGTATATTTAAATATTTCTCATCCGTATCTCATTCAATATAATTTCCCTCATTTATATGTCTTAACGATTTGTCAGTTTTCAAAATAATGTGACATCGTTTAAGATTAAAATAAAATATTGATTAAAGAAAAGAATTATTAAAAAGCATAGACGAAATATGTAATACTGCTATTTTCAAGTTAATTAAGTTGTAAGAAAAAAAATTAATAAAGAAGGAAAAGTAAGCATTGCAGCATTGCATTAGGTATTGCTCAACATGTTTCTACCAACATATTATGGTGTATTCAGACTTGTAGATTCATTTGTAACAAATAATAATAAAAAATAAGAGAACACTGTATACAGGAATTCTGCAAGCTTATAATTCCTTTAGTTTAATATAAAATGAAACGACACATAATTAAATAATAATAATAGAAACAGAATATAAACATATCTTTGTTGCCAGGCTCCATTAGGGGTTGCTAAACATTCTTCTAGCAACATTTTGTGTGTACATTTTTAATAAATAATCATAGAAAAAAGAAAAAACTGACTACAAATTCTTGCCAGTCTCTTTTTCTTTTACTTTCTTGGAAAGAATTATATAAATAAATAAATAATAGTACAAACAACGTAGTTTAATATGTTGCCAGCATCATTAGGTGATGCTAGACATAATTCTAGCAACATATTCTTTTGTATTTCGACGTTTTAAACTTAAAATTTCTTAAATAACAATAGAAAAGAAGATAAGAACTGAAACAAACAAGTTTAAAACAAAAATTTATGGAAAAAAGTACATTTTATTTCATCTTTTCTAAACGTATGTTCTGAAACCTTTCGCTTTATCATATACCCGATTCATAGTGTAAAAATTTGTTTTCCTTTAATGAGTTTGCATATTTGCGTAGGTAGAATGAATCATTTTTGGGACTTTGACTTTGGCTATCTGATCAAGTCATTTTATACCGATATATAAATAACTGATAAGTGTAATCCGCATAATCGTAAACCGATACTGATAATGTGTTCTGTTTATTTACTTATTTTTTTTTTTTTATCGACCAGGCACAAATCAAAACGCAAATGAGCAGCACCTGAACACCGATCCGGCTGGCTCGCCCTCCAGTGCCAGTCCCAACAACTCCACCGCTGCTACATCGGCAGCAGCTACAGCAGCGGCGGTAGGAGCTGGTGGGGCAGGAGGAGGAGGAGGAGGTGTCGGAGCAGTGACTGTGGGCACTGTGACACCCACCAAGAGCCCCCAGCGTAATGCTTTCCAGGAAGATGCTTATCAGGCAGTCACAGGTGGTGGCGATAGCGTCGATAACGTTGAGGCGACCCAACAACTGGACTGCAATCCGAGTAGCGGATCGCCCAACCAACGTCACTCGATAAACTCGGCAGAGTACACATCCACGCCGAAGACCAGTCACCGGAATGGTCCCAGCAGTAATGCCGCCAGTGGGACAACGTCGCCGATTAACTACCAGTTACCCGGCGATGACTATCCGTATGGCATCGAGTATGAGTCACAGCAACTCCAGTTCCAACAACAGCAACAGCAGCAGCAACAGCAACAGTTGGCAGTAAGCAGTGGAGCACCAGTGGAGCAGCAATCGTTGACGATCACTTACCAGAGTTTGCCGGCCAGTCGCCAGAGCTACGCCTCGCCACCCGCACTGGTGATACCTCAGAGGCAATCTCTGCTACCCTGGGGGGCCCATTCGAGGAGCTCCATTATAAACGTACTGCCCAGCTATACGCAAGCCGAGATGCATGCCGCCCTGGCAGCCAGCGTGGCCAGCGTGGAGATCTCCTCGGCTCCGCGGCCGGGTGAGATTGTGATGCGGAATCTGTTCAGCGACTTCACCGTTCAGGCGGAAAAGAAGATTGAGCTGGTGATGCTGGAGAGTGCGGACAAGAATCTATCGAAACTGCTGCAGCGTGGCGAGGATCAGCAGTTCGATCAGTTGCTCTCTGCCCTGGGCTCCGTGGCGGAGCACTGTCTGCCATCGCTGCTGCACACGTTGCTCGCCTGGCATCGCCGCCAGCTGTCCGACATGGAGATAAAGAACGATCTCAAGAAACCAGCTGCTCCCGGCGGCAGCAGCAGCAGCAATTCCCAAGCGTCCAACAGCAACAAGCCCTCCGTAGACTTGGACTTTCAGTTGCAGCGACGCGAGGCGGCTGTGGAGTTTATTTTCTGTTTGGCGCTAATTGAGATACTCAAGCAGCTGCCCTTCCATCCGGGCCACGAAGATCTGGTGCGCAGCATCGAGAATCTGGCCTTTAAGCACTTTAAGTACAAGGATGGGCTGCAGAACAATCCGAATGCCATTAACATACACATGATCGCCGATCTGTATGCGGAAGTCATTGGTGTGCTGGCCCAAAGTCGGTTTGCATCCGTGCGCAAGCGCTTCATGAGCGAACTGAAGGAGCTGCGCGGCAAGGAGGTGTCGCCCACGACCACCCAGAGCATCATCAGTCTGCTGATGGGCATGAAGTTCTTTCGCGTTAAGATGGTGCCCATCGAGGAGTTCGAGGCCTCGTTCCAGTTTATGCACGAGTGTGGTCAGTACTTTATGGAGGTAAAGGACAAGGACATTAAGCATGCTCTGGCCGGACTTTTTGTGGAGATTCTGGTGCCTGTGGCGGCGGTGAGTTTGCAACTGATACAAATCAATATTAAAACATTAACTGTCTTTTTATATGCACATGTCTTAGCAGAGTCCTATCTAAAAGCGTACTTCAATAATATATATGTATCTTTCAGGCCGTCAAAAACGAGGTGAATGTGCCCTGCGTGAAGAACTTTGTGGAGCTGCTGTATGTACAAACCTTGGATGCCTCCACAAAGTCCAAACATCGCTTGGCCCTCTTCCCGCTGGTCACCTGTCTGCTGTGCGTGTCCCAGAAGACCTTCTTCCTCACCAATTGGCACTACTTTTTGGCCATGTGTCTGAGTAATTTGAAGAATCGCGATGCCAAGATGAGTCGCGTGGCTTTGGAGTCGCTATACCGTCTGCTCTGGGTCTACATGATTCGCATCAAGTGCGAGTCCAACTCGGCCACGCACTCCCGCCTCCAGAGTATTGTGAACTCGCTGTTTCCCAAGTGAGTTAACATTTTCTGATACCTTTAAATACCTTTCTAACCCATCTTATTCCTTGCAGAGGTTCCAAGGGCGTTGTGCCGCGCGACACGCCGCTGAACATCTTCGTGAAGATCATCCAGTTTATTGCCCAAGAGCGCCTGGACTTTGCCATGCGCGAGATCGTCTACGATCTGTTGTGCGTGGGCCGCTCTATAAAGCTAATTCTCAATCCCGAGCGCATGAGCATCGGCCTGCGTGCCTTTCTGGTCGTCGCCGACTCATTGCAGCAGAAGGCGGGTGAGCCGCCGATGCCCAGGACAGTTCCGGCTTTGCCATCGGGCAATACACTGCGCGTCAAGAAGACGTACATCAATAAGATGCTGACGGATGACACTGCCAGGAGCATTGGCATGTCCACGTACTTTCCACACGTGCGCCGGGTTTTTGTTGATATTCTGAGGGCGTTGGATGTGCACTACGGTCGTCCGTTGATGATGACAAACACGCAGAATCAGAACAAGGAGCCGGATGAGATGTTGTCCGGCGAGAGGAAGCCGCGCATTGATCTCTTTCGGACATGTGTGGCTGCTGTGCCGCGCCTTATACCCGACACAATGACCGCCCATGAGCTGGTGGATTTGCTCTCCCGACTGACCGTTCACATGGACGAGGAGTTGCGAATTTTGACGCACCAGTCGCTGACGACGCTGGTCATCGACTTTCCGGATTGGCGTCAGGATGTCGTGCACGGTTACACTCAGTTTCTGGTGCGCGACGTCACCGACACCTATCCGCAGCTGCTGGAGAACTGCACCCGGATCCTGGTTAATTTCCTGAACATCTGGCGGTGTGCCATTAACACCACGGCCAGCAGTGCTGCTCCCAGTATGGGAACCAATGTGGCGAATACGGCACAACCCAAGGTGGTGGCGGCCACGGTAACAGTGCCTCAGGGCACCGTTCAGTCTACGGCAGCCGCCCCTGCCAAGGACACCGCCAGCAGCCAGCAGTTGTCCAAGCAGCAGCAGCAGCAGCCACATCATCTGAATACCGCCAGCAGTGCCGCCAGCAGCATTACCACCTCCTCCAGCGGCATGTCGAGCATCACCCAGCACACCGTGGTCAATATGGCCAGCGATGCGGCCAAAAAGAACGAAATACCGCTGGCCACCACCCTACATTTCGTGGAGGGATTTGCCCTTGTGCTGCTGTGCAACTATCGACCGTATTTGCGCAAACTGGCCGCCATGATACTCAAGGAGGTGAAGAATCTGATGCGTGCGTTGGGCATACCCGAAACGGAACCGCCTCTCATCGATGTCATGGATCGTTGTGTCCCAGCCATTGTGGAGAAGTGCCTGCTGCCACTGTTGCCGCAAACGGAGAAAACGGCCATTCTTAATGCAAATTGCATTGACCTGCAGTGGATTGCGGAGAGAACCAGCGGCGTTTGGCTGGCAGGTTTGACAGATGGTAAGGATTGGTAATGGTTCTTTTCTTGGTCCCAAGCTAACACTTCTCTCTCTTTGCTACAGACAACTCCAAGTCCTCGACATCGACGCTGAATCTCTCGCAATCCAGCACAACGGGAGCTGCCTCAGCCGCACCGGCTAGCTCTCCACAGCCACCGTTTGATCCCTGGGCCACCTGTCTCTTTGGCTTGCTGGAGCGTCAGCGCATCCTGCAACAGTGTCCATCGGCGGTGGCCCAGGCCTGGCCCATTTGTTTCACACGCCTGAACGCGCTCTTCAGTGTCATTGATCCCACGTAAGTTCATTTAGGCTTGGTTTTAATTTAATATTAATAAATATAAATTATTTCCTTTCATTATAAAGCCCCGTGAGTGATAATCGAGCTTCGTTGCTGCGTAGCTCGGCGCCCACCAAGAAAGTGCCCACCGAGAGCCAAAAGGATTCGTATTTGCGTCTTTGGAGAAATCAGGTGGCATGCGCCATGCGCCTGGTACCACAAATCCCCAGCGTTGCTGTGCGTTGTGCCTCCCCAGATTTGAGTTTGAGGTGAGTGAATGAGTGAGGAATTTCTGAAGCATCCAATAGCATCACACAGAGAAAAAAAAAAGAACCACAATATATCAGTGTTTCATATTAGCTTCAAGGCTTTTCCATAAAATATTCATAGTCAAAAATTATAATATTAATAATATTGTCTACTTCTTATATTTACCAAGATCATTTATAATATTCAACCACAATTCAATCACTGTTTTACGTTTTATACCATTTTCATTGTCCTTTCATTATTGAAAATGATTTATTTTATTTTATATTGTAATTCCTATACATTTTTAATGTAATTTAAATCTTTAAATACTTCCCAGTTTTCCTATGAATATTTTTTATCTATTTTTGTGCTGTTTTCTTTCTGTGTGTAGGTACTTTGTACTTCCATCACCATTTTAACCTTTAAATCAAACCAAACAAGACACTTCATTATAATTGTTTGACTAACATTTTCCATTCAATTACATTTGGCACGAATTCTCGTATGTTGTCTGTGTGTGTTTGTGTTTTTAAGCTCGAGTTGACCAGACCCTTGATGTTGTTGTTATTCTTGTTGTTATTGTTA
>JAEIIG010023215.1:0-58773 GCA_018904695.1 Drosophila parvula
ATCTACAAATATATATTATCGGTCTATTAATTATAATTAACTAGATTATGCTCTTTAATAAACTTGAAATGGCTCTTTGAAGACTTTAAAAATGGGTAGTGAGGATCTGAGTTATGTATTTGTATTTATTTTCTAATTTTATAGTATATTTTAGACTTAAAATCATTAAAATATACATGCATTTAATACAATTATTTTCTGTGTACAATAAGTTAAATAATATACTATAGTCTTAGGGAAAAAGTCCTGGGGAAAAGGCTTAAATAACTTTCTGGAATTTAAAACCCATTTTCTTAATTTATTTTGTAAGCTGACTTTATACCTTAAACTAGCTTTTAACTTATTAAATGTAAACCATTTGCATACCTTTTTCTTCTTATATATTTATATGAAGAAGACAAAAAAATATAGAACTTAAATTAAAATTCTAGAACAATCTTGGGTAATGTAAAAACCTTTTCCTAATCTATTTAAAGCTAAACTTTATCGCTATTTTTCTTGGATTTGTATTATTAAAAAAGACGCTAAACTATTACTATAAACTATATATATTATATATTAATAAAAAAGGCATTTAAAAACTAGTATTTAAATTGAAATTCTAGAATAATCTTTGCTATTGTTAAACCTTTTCCTAAGCTTTTTATTGCTGAACTTTATCCCTATTTTTCTTCTATTTGTATTAATAAAAAAACAGCCCAAACTATGACTTTATGAACTATATATATATTAGTAAAAATTATATATATATATATATAAAATATATATTAATATTATATAAATATATTAATAAAAAAGGCATTTTTAAACTAGTACTTGAATTTAAATTCCACAACAAACTTTGGTAATGTAAACACATGTTTTTAATATTTTAAAAGCTAAACTTTATCCTTGTGTTTCTTCAATTTGTTTTATTTAAAAAAAACCCCTGTCTAAACAATGAAATTACACTATCATCCCGTTGCCTGTTCTATTAGTAACTTCAACTTTTGTTCGTGTGTAAGCATTTGGGCCATATTCCCTGGCATCTGGCAACCGGGAGCAGGCGTAACATGGTTAGCCACAATCTGACCGCAGAGCATGGCCGCAAATAGTTTCGGATATGGCATTGCCATTGCCACCACGTTCCCACTTTCCCTCCTCAGACCCATTAAAACGGCGAGAGCAGCGCCGGGTCCCCAATTTTGTATTAAAATTTCAATTTTCAACATTTAAGCACGTTACGGTTTACGAAAATGTAGTTATAAAAGCCAGCATAAGTACACGAATTTAGTTCCGTTCATTTCTCTGTCAACGTAGGCATAATTTTCGTAGGGCGCTAGCGAAATAATGATTTCAATTTTTCCCCATATTTTTCCTTCATAATTAAATATTTATTGAGCGGCTGGTGGTTGTGGTTTAATGTTTTTCCACTAAAGAGCTGCCTGTCATTGGGCATTGCTTCGTTAAACATCGATGCTGGGTATTTAAATTGTCATTTGATAAATAGAAAACATTGCGGAATCTTCAAATTCGCAACAGTAATTTGGGTTGCTGCTTTTTTTTTTTATAGTTACTTGTTGTGGCGGTTTCACAAAATGCCAACTTGGGACATTTAATCGTTCCATTGGCGCTTCGGGCAGCGTTGGGTATGTGTGTTTGTTTGTTGCAAGAAGTCAGCGTAAATGTCCCTTAATTAGTCATTAAAAGTTTCGTCATTATATTCTCCGCTTGATTGTGTCCTTTTTTGCGTTTCTGCAACCGCAGGGGTTTTTAATTTAACTTGTTCAGATAGTGGTGATTTTAAAGAGGTTTCAATGAGAACATTTTATTAACAATAATGTTCAATTTAAAGGGTTGTAAGCGGTAACTAAATGTTGTATATATTATAAGTCAGTCTTGGTGGGATATTTAGCATTAAAATAATATTTATGTATAGCTACAAGGCAATTTCTGCGAAAAATTAGTTCGGAAAACTAAGCATAAGAACAGCCAAAAATAAGAAAAAAGTACAAACCAAAAATTCGATCAAAGTCCGTTTGTTTATGGTTTAAATTTATTTCTTAAGGCTTAATTTCTTATACTTAATATAAGTTTTTAGAAGCATTTGTTGTTAATCAAACTGTGACATCTCTTTTTATGATTTCTAGAGACCTGATTCTATTACTTCGCCTTGCAAAGTGTTACAAAAAAAAAAAAAGGAAGAGAATTGAAATGTCAGTTGGCAGCTTGACATTAGCCGTTTGTCGCATCCTTTAATATCCTTCACCCGGAGTCTGTTTTTCCTCGATTTTACCAACTGGAAAACACTCGGGGGGCCTTGTAGTTGCAAGTTGTAAATATGATATTTGGATTTTTGAGCTCTCGCCCATCGTCGTTGGGTTGGTTGGGTTGGCAACTCGGTAATTTCATTTGCCTCTGGTGGCATTTCGACGCTGTGCCTTCATGTTGAAGCGAACGTATCCGTACGTGTTGGCCGATGTCCGGGTATCCTGGCGACCGGATGGTCCGGTTAGTAGCCTGGCTACGGCAACGGCGGAGCCGTATTTTCGTTTCAAGTGCATGTTTATGCCACGCCCATTTCATTCTGTTCCGCCAGCACCGCTCAAATTTCATGGTGGCAAATGACCAGCTACAGGAAATTCAATTTATTATGCAGCTTGACAGTTTTTAGCCATTCTCTCTCTAAGATGACAGCTGTTTCTATGGCTCCAGCTCTGGCTCCTGCTCCGGCTCCTGCTCCTGCTCCTGCTCCTGCTCCCTTTGCCTGATCCTGTGCTGCTGATTCTGCTGCTGCTGCTGCCTTCTGACAGCTTTTGTAGATGAAAATGAAACAGAAAATAAAAATGAGCGAACTTCTCGCGCTAATTCTGGCATCTGTCGGCCTTCATTTCGGAGTCTCCTATATTTTTTCCAAAGCTCAGCCAGCAGTCAGCAGACATCACCAATTTCGAATCGGGATGCGGCAGATGCATTTGAATTTCGCGCTGCGCTGCGCTCGAGCAGATTTTAATATTGGCAAACGTCCTTGAGGACGCATCGATTCCTTCGTTCGTTCACTGCGCCTTTTGCTTTGGCCAGCAATTTCAGTCATTACTCATACGCAGCGTGTGACACAATCGCCACTATGCATTATTCATAGCGATGCGGCTACGGTGGATAAACTTGTCGGAAAAGCTGCCGACAGCTGGCAGGAAAATGTTAAATATTTAAATGCCATTTCCCTAGGTTCCCCCAAAGAACCCCGAACCGAACCGAATCGAGGTAATTCTCGCGGAGGCAAATGCCTTTAACTTGAAGCAATTAATTTGAATTTGAACTATTAAGAGGCATCAGCGCTGCTCCACGCCAAAAAGCAGGGGGAGGGGAGCGTCAGGATGGGCAGGATGGGTGGCCGTGATGGGTAGTAGATAACTGTATTCTAGGACCTGCCATCGTGCCGGTAAATTAAGCATAAAGCGCTTTTAGTTACAATCACGTTCGTCTCAATTAAACTACATTAAATTCAATTAGCAGGCAACAGGAACACGAAATGAAAGCAACATTGTCATTACGGTTTCAGGCGATGGCAACCAAGGTACACTGGCAGTAGCCCCTGGCTGAGTTTTAAGGAACCAATTATGAATCAATATCTTGCCCTATATAATAAGTTTATTATATTTTTAGTTGAAGTTTTTCTTTTACAAAGTAAAATGTATTATTTTTGGTTAAAAACTTTAACTTTAAAGTACATAATAATCCTGTTTCTTAAGATGTAACCTAATAAATGCAAGGAAAGTTCACTTTCCCGAATATATATTTATATATTTCTCGAATCGCTTCTGCAAGCCAAGTTCAAGTTCTCAATATAATATAAAATATTCTGGTTAACCTGAATTTTAAGAAGTCTTTTCGCTCAGTGCTGGAAAGACAACACCCGACGTCTTCTGGCCAAGAGAAAAGGACTCAAGACGCAGGACACCCGAGAAGGTGGAGGCAAAAATCTAGCGATGGCCTGACTGACAATTGACTTTCATTATTTCTTACATTCCTGGCTGCATTATTGAGGCCTGGTCCTGGGCAAATTTGACAGGACGAAGAAGCTATCTGGCTCCTTCCTTACCCATTGCCGCTGCCTTGGCGTGTTAGTTTCCCTGTGTAATTAAGTTTAATATTTAATTTAATTGCATATAGACACACACATACACACAGAGAGACAGCTACAAACTATAGCGTTCGAGCGAGGCCCCATAAAAGGACACGCGCAGAGACAATGTTGGCCATTTTGCTGCTGCTAACTGAAATTATGATGAAAGCAGGCGGCAAAGGCTTTCACCAGGAAGCGGGCAGAGCCAGTGCCAGAGCCAAGCCCCGAGCTGGAGCCGTAATAAAGGTGAAGGTCAGCTCGCAGTCCGTGGCTTTCACGAAACTGGAACGTGCTCGTCTTAGCCAGGACTTAACTCGGTGTCCGGTTATCCCCTGGTTGGGCGGTAGTGCTTCGGTCAGTTACTTACTTGGGCCAGGTTTGGTGGGTCACTTGGCCAAGTTACTTCATTTGGCGCCGCTGACCTCCTTGGGGCTGCATTATTATCATTGGAGAGTTTCGCCGACCTGCTTATATTATGTCCTTCTTGCCGTAGGATTATGGCGTGTTAGCAGGTTGTTCGTGCCCATCTCCACCTGCCCCATTTAGCCGGGATCCCAGGGAATGAGAGTGCGACTGGGAGTGGGAGTGGGGGGTGAGAGTGGGTGAGGTGGTCATGTAATGAATTGTGTGCCAGGCAGCTTGATGTTTTGTTTGCTGCTCAATTTACTCAGACAGTTAATCACATTGCGTGAAAGCTAATGTCATTAGGAGAGCCTCGTGCTCCGCCCACACTCCGACATAGTTTGTGTTTCCTTTCCTTCTTTTTTTTTTGCGCTCTTTTCTTTTTATCCTGAAATCAAGCGAATAAATTACACATCGACTTTTGTGTCGATGTTGATGTCTTGAATATCGTGACTTTAATCGTTTTGGGAAGTTTAATATGCTGGCTTCAAGGTTCTTGGATTACTGAATTTTAAGGCATAACAAACAACTGAGAAAATCCTTACATCTTCCTTCCACTTTTAGTTATATTTCCCAACAATTTAATATGGAATTTTAATTACAATTACCTTCTCCCGCCAAACTCAAACAAATTGCCACAAAGACAACCTTTAAGGGAGCCCAATATATGTGCCATGGATAACTTTGCTTTATCCAGAACAATTGATCAACTTTTCCGGCCATTGTCTGCATGTATCGGAATAGGCTGACACCCTTTCATTCACCCCCTTCTGTTTGGTTGTGAGGGGGGGCTACACCGACATACTGCAACAATAGCCGCCGGATATTGGGCGTATAAAAAGTTACATATGGCCGGGGCGCAACTTTAGTTGGCAATTGCTGGGAGTTTGGGTATCGGGGGAGACTGTGTGTATGGGTGGGTGTGTGTGGCCCGGGGGTCTTCAATTAATTTCATTTAGGGAGTGGCGCACAAAAACGCCCCTGGCTACAGCTAAACACATCCTAACAAAGGAACACACATACGTACATACACACAAGGCGAGACACACAGCGGCACACTAGCAATATTTTCAATTAAGCTGCTACAATACCAGCGGAATAATAACAATTACAACATGCACGAGCACAAGTGGAGCAGCCAGCAAAGGTTTAAAGGATGGCGCCGGCGAAGGAGCCAGTCCTTACCATTGGAGACTAGGTCTCCTTTGTGCATTGGCTAAGGGGAGTTTTTGTATTGAATATAGTAAAAGGATATTAAAAAGCAGCACTAGAAACTTAAAATATAATTTATATTAAGAGGTAAATAAAGTTTAAATAAATGAAACTTAAACAAAGATGTTTTTATTATGAAAGATAGTAACATAGTAATTTACTAAACTTAATTTATTGTTATACAAGTTTCCCGATTTGATTTAATTTATTTAAATGTAAAAATCAAAACAAATAGCCAAATCAAGTGGGAAGGAAAATCCCCAGTCAGTCCTGGTCCCAACCTGGATCAACATCAAACCGAGAAACAAACCGCAGCGGGACGTGGGAAATGTGGAGACGTTTGTGCTGTACCAATTACTGAAACTACACGACAAGGGGGTAAGGCGGAGGAAGGAGTGCTGGGGAAAAGTTACATTCGTTTGGTAAATGAATTGCTGACAATTACTTGAATTTGTTGGCTCAATCCTGGGAACAGACGTAGAAAAACTTGGTGAGCGGCGGCAATCAAGGCAGCTGGCACAGCAAGGCGCCACTAAATTTGTGCCCATTGCTGTTTAGATTGTAGTTGTTTCTCGTGTGGTTATGGTTATGTCGGAACAAACTTTTGTATTGCATTAGTTTTGTGTCAATAATAATAAAATGTTCCTCAATATAAGCCAAAGACTTAAGTAGTTTTTATACATGGCTCTATGTACAGGTTATCAGACCAAAGACATTTGTTTAAATATAATAAATAAATGTATTTAGTTTGATGGAATAAAAAGGATTTAAAATAAATATTATGCAAACTTCTAAGCTAAAACCAACTGCTAACCGCTCTAAAAATATTTTCCTAGAACAAAAAGTTCCAATTAAGTTTGAAATGGCTTTTCGCTCGACATCAATTATTTATACCCCTTGAAGAGGTCATTAACATTCGTTTGGCTGACAAAACAATGCCATGAATAAACAATTAAACGCTTTTTAAATGTCCAAAGCCCAAGACACTGAACTCTTCTTGGCTTAAAACAAAAGACTCACACTCGAAAACTTTGGCGGAAGTGCTTTCGTTGAGTGCGCTTCCAGGAAACTGAATAGAATCGCAGAATCTTGGGTTTCAAGTTGGACAATCAAAGAGTCAACAGTTTTGCCATAAAATGCAATTCAAGCTATGCAAGTGTTAATTATTTATAGTATGCCTGCCTCCCAAAGTCCAGCAGAAAAGGAAAAAAATTCCACGCCCGGTCCGATAAATCAGTGTGGCCATAAGAGGCTATCGCCTTGTAAATTCCACCAAGGAGTTCCTTGCGTAAATTATACAAATTATTATTTAACTCCAAGCTGCACAAACCACTGTGTTTGCCAGGGTTTGTACACTGAGACAAACTAAGGGGTGATTAAAGAGTTTAGAGGTAGTTTATCAAATGTTTGAATAGCCTTCCATAAGCAGGTTTAATTCTTATTGAACTTAGTTTCAGTTTTCATAAAATAAAATGATTTATATTTAAATTTAATTAAATTAAACATTACACAGTACTCTGTATTCAATTTAGATTTTGTCGCTGTGCATTTTCTGGCATGTGGCTGGGTTCTTGGTCTTGGGCTAAAGTTATGCACCGACAAATCGCTTATTTAGATTAGAGCTGACAACCGAGAGGAGTCCGGTTGCCTGGCTGCCCGGGGAAAAACCAGAAGAAGGAGCTAGCTGCTCACGCTGGCACGCAGGCGCAACTGCATAGATACAGATACAACAGCGAGATCTTCATTCTGCGGCCAAAACACACAACGCTGACGTGTGTTGTGGTTGTAGTCTGTTTGCGTATCTTTCTTTTCACTGGAGGCGTGTTTATGTTGTTCAACAAACTACCGGCCTGTCTACTTAGGTTTAGCTCAACGGCCATGTAATTGTGGGGCGCATCCCCGGCGAACCCCAGACCGGTGATCATTTTCAATTAGAGTCCCCTCCCCATCAAGGGGCGTGATTTAGAAGCTGTTACTGTGCGGGTAAGACTGGTAGCTCTGCCTGCTGATTATGGGATAAGTGCGGGAGCATCGTTTATAAAGCCAAAGCTAACGAACCAATGACTTGGAGCACTTTGCAGATTGTCGTTAGATTAGCGTTCGTAATAAATGAGTGCCTGCCTCTCCTTGGCGGAATGAGCGCGGTGTTGTCTAGACTTGTGATTGCAAAACAGCAAGTGCAAAAAAAAATAACAAAAAAAAGTGAAGGAAACTCCTCTCCACCTGACGTTACGCATTTGTCATAATAAAATTAGCATTTGCCTGGGTCAACAGGAGACGCAGGACTCGCAGCACAGAACGGAACCGGACAGGATGCAGGCCAACTGGGGGATGGCAACAGCAGCAGAACTTATCAGAGAGTGTGTTGACAGACAGAAGGAAGCAAACTGAACAGCAGCCTGAGGAAAAGTACCTTGGGCATAAATATGTAAACTACTACTAATTATACTAAAATTGGATTTGTTTCCTTAGATATTGCTAGATTTTTAAGAGTTCCATAAATAATTAAATGGCTGGGATATTTTTAAAACTTAATATAAGAGAAATATCTTATGTAATGGGATGTATAACTAAGGGAAAATGTAAAAGTAATAAAAATATTGCTTTAAATATCATATCGAAAATATCATAAAGTTTGATTTATCGAAATATCAAAAGTTAAGATATCAGAAAATATCGCATTTAAATTTCAAGTGTCGATATTATATAATATTTTATCTATGCAACTAAATTTGTAATTAGTTTTTTATATTTAATTGCAATAAATATAGTTTAAACTACGTTTAGCCTCTTCTTTGGTTCTTATATAACTTTACTTAAAAGATTAAAGTTAAATCAAAAAGAATATCGATTTATAGCACACATATCGGAATGAAGAAATATCGATTTGGAGAGGGAACCTCATATTTCGATATTTCGATTTCGATCGATATTTTCTCTCATCCCTAATTGTGAATATTCGAATTGTCAGCGATAAACTAGACTCTCAAAAAATAAATCTGTAGCAATTAAACCTAACTAATTTGTTGTATAAATGATATATTTTATATTTATTATGAAAAACGACGTTTATTTAAAATGCCTAAATTATATAAAATGCTTGAATTGTCGCAAAACAACTGCGAAGATAGCTTTTTATATTTTTTTCTTCGCCATTTAAATTGACTTTCTTTGGCTTGTGACGGAGGCCATGGCAAAATTTCATATTCTACCTTCTTTGCTTCTGTGAAAAGGATGCGAAAACGGTTTCCTGTCTGTCTGTCTGGCTGATAAACATTCAAGCCTGATGTTGCTCTCTCACAAAATATTAACGAAATGGCCAATTCAATTTGAAGTCTATTAGTCTCGCATTCGATCTACCCAATCGCCTCTGATTGGGATGCGTCGCTTTAAATGGCCAGCAAAATGCTGAAATCCTTCAAACTCCCTAAACTGTGTAATACTTTGAGTTGCCAGCGGCAATATTGTGCTGACCAAACGGAAAGAGTTCGGCATGTAAAGCGAAATCAAATCACGTAGTGTCCGTTCCGGGACTGGCCAATATCTGCTGACCAAATTTCACGCAGCTGCAACAAATCAAAGGGCAAAATGGTTGCCCAGCTCAGAGACAGAGACTGGGAAAGTGTGTTGGCCTCGTTCGAGTGCTAAATAAATTGAAAATTCTAAAATTTTAATAAAAATTGTCGCAATATTGCAATGAAATTCGCATGATTGGCGGCCACATCCCTGCCCCTGTCCCCCAGTCGTTTTTGGGTAAAAATTCGGATATTTAAACCCCTCACCCCCCGTTCCATGGGTATCACGTGCAAAATGCAATTGCAGTTTTTTGCAAACATTTTGATATATATATCTCACTAGGTTCCTTTTATTTTTTATCGTCTCTTTTCGATTCATCCACTTTGTGTGTGACAGTTGAATTGGAGATTTTGTTGTTGAGTCAGTTTTTTGGGGGCTGGAGACACGTGGAGTGTTCGGTGTGACGTTGTAACTGATATTTAAATTGTTCCATTTAGTTTGGTTCTGTATTTTCTGTAATCCCCTTTTGCTGTTGGTACGTTTGTTTTATTAGTTTAACCTTATCCAGCACTAGTTGTTGTTTTTTTGTGCAATCTCTAAATGCTTAATGTAGATTTAATGTCTTTAAGTTCTTCTAAATACTCCTCCATGATTAGTTTCAGATTTAAATACACATTAATTAAAATCCAAAACAGTTTTGTTTTAAATTAAAAAACAACAACTTATTGATTTGGTTTTAAGCCATACAATTGCTTTAAATGTCATTAATTTATGTTGTCTTTTTAAATCTATTTGCTATGATTTCCAACCCACCACTCACGGCAAGTAATTTAATTGAATTGCATGCAGTTTTAAAAGCGAAACTATCAGATTAATTAATAATATTTATGTGCGGTATTCGATGCAGAGGCCGAAACAAGCGGAAAGCATTGTTTGCTTGTTCGATTTTGACAGATACATAATTAGTTTTTGCACACCAAAAAGGCCGCAGGTGCCGCGTTGCTGTTTTCATTTGTCCAACGCACCGATATATACATATATAATATACATATATATTATATATATAATACTATATTCGGGTGATTGCCGCGTGTTTTTTTTTTTTGGTCGGCTCACAAAAGCCATCTCTATGCTGGCGTATTTTATGCGTGAAAGCTGCGAATGAATTTTATATAAATGTTTATGGATATTTACCTCGGGCGGCAGCGGCGCCAATGCAAAAGCCGAATAGCAGCAGGCGGCAGAGCCAACTGGATGTGCTGCATGTCCTTGTCGCCATTTTGTCGAGCTGCGAAAATGGCGGCGTCTTTGGCGCCATTGCGTTTTGCTTTTGCCAAAAAAATGTCACAACAGCTGCAAAGAGAGTGGCGAAAAAAAAAGGAAAGAGAAAAGAAATGGTAAAAGTGTTGAGATATTTTGTTGAAAATTCGCTAGCCCGCTGCAAAACAGTTTGATTTCTTAACAGCATCGACTTAATTTAATGCAAAACATTTAGTTTCAATTGGAATTTACCCACGTCTTTCGATTCCCACTCCTTTTGCCTTGTGCCAGACCAATTTTTCGCACCATAAAATTCAAATCAATTTCGCTAATTAGCAAAAGGTCTCAAGTAATCGGAGAGTGACTTTGGCATAAGGGTGGGAGAATTTATTGGTGAAATATTTACATTTGTATAAAAAAGTAATTAAGAAAAGAAAAATGTTCAAGAACATATTTCAAGATCACAATCTATTCATAAACAAATCTACTCTTAGATTTATAATAAAATAAAGGTAAATAGATATCTTAAAAAATAATAATAATATAATAGTAAAGCTTATTTTGTAATGAATAAATTTTGCATAAATTCCAGAGCATATATACATTTGTTTTCTTGCTGTGCAGATACATACTTATATCTTTGAGAAACTTTTCCACTTTTTACACCCTCAAGTTTCCGGAAATAGGTGTGACGCATGTTCCCTCCAATTCCATTCCCTTACCCCCCTGGATGCCATCTTTACGGCTGCTTCGGTTTCATTTCCACAACTTCCAAAAGCCCACATCCCCTTCATCTTTTATCCTTCCCATTTAATAAGTTAATTGTTACTGCCGTTGCACTTTTGCCGCTTTTGAATTTATGATTAGCCACAAAACGGCGAGCGGGGCAATCAGAGAAGCCAAGTATTTAACGCCGCTCAAGGACTTGCATGGCCAAGACATCCTCCCGCTACTCCCACCCTAGTTTTCCCTTACTGTTACCATCCGCTTTCCCGGCCATTTTCCACTACCAAGTTTACTTTAAGCCAGCAGTGACAGTTGCACATAAATGTCAACTGCTGCGGTCCTGCTGCGCTTTATGCAGTCCGACTTTTATGCATTTCTAGTGCTTCCTCTCTGATAGAATTCATGGTGCTGCCAAGGACTCCACATAGTCCTGTTGGCCCGATCCCCAACCTCCTGCCTCGTCCGCTCCATCTCATCGTGGCTCGTCCGAGTCATTATTGTCGTCTGCGTTTTTACTTGTAACTGCTGCTGCTGCTTCTGTTACTGCTGCCCGACTTTGTGTCAACTCCATAATTATAGTTTTCTTATATATATTTTTTTTATTTTTTTTTGTTACAACAAAAAAGTTTGAAGGAACAGGGCACAGTGGTTATTAAGTGGTTAAAAGCTTAGCGAAAAGGTTTTTTGTCTTTTTGATGTATTTATTTAAAATTTATATAGCTTACAACGTTTCTATTAAACATTCTGGTAAGTCGAAAAGTTCTTGCTTTTATTTTCTATAAATTAACTGGAAAACAGTTACATTACATTAAGTACATTACATTAAGTAATATCTACAAGAATTTATTGCTTTTATTCCCAGGCTTTCTCTTGCCTTCAACGTTTGGTTGAAACCCTCTAGTAAGTTGGAAACTTCTTGCTTATATTTTCTATAAATTATTTTGAAAACAGAACCACTCTAAGCCTGTTTCTTACATTAAGTAATATCTAGAACAACTTAATGCTTTTATTTCCAGATTTACTCTTGCCTTCAACGTTTCTATTGAACCCTCTAGTAAGTTAAAAACTTCTTGCTTATATTTTCTATAAATTATTTTGAAAACATAACCACTCTAAGCCTGTTTCTTACATTAGGTAATATCCACAACAACTTAATGCTTTCATTTCCAGATTTACACTTGCCTTCAGCAGAGTATAAATCCAACAAGAATTAATCCTTCGACCACGGTTATAGTATTTAAAGTTGCTCTACATGGTAGTATGGCAGCAGCCATACACATAAAACTGCAAAGATTCTATTAACCCAAGAAATTATGAGAAATGAAAACTTATTACGAGAAGTCATTAAGATTCAAAGAATTAAAAACTTGAAAAAGTAAAACTGAAAATGAAGCGAAGTCAAAGCGTTCTAGCTGTTGCAATCGCTGCTGCTGCTGCTGCTACAGCTACATATATAATACTATATATAAAGTATAGTTGTCGGATACCGAGGATGTTGGACGGGCAGCCGTACAAAAACTGTCGTCGACTTAAAACAAAGCCAACGGCGGCAGTGGGGTGGGGGAGGCGATAAAGGAAAAGGCATCGCAAGTTTTCCTTTCCTTTTCAAGTCTCAACTAGTTGGGCGGCAAAGGAAAGTCATAATTGTTAACGGGCTTTTAGCTTAAGCGAATTCCAACTGCAAAAATCCTGCCCCCGTACATAATACGAAATTCTGTTTAAGTTTTAATTAAATTTTTAATATTTGTTAAATATGAAAAATATGCGCGCGCGCGCGCACACTGGCAGTAAGTTTGATTAAAAAACTTTCGCTACTGCACGATGTATGTTAAATCACTTTTGTTGTGCATTCTGATATATCATATACAAAATATATGCGCTTCTTTTTCTGATTTTTAATGCATGGCAGGTTTAATGAGCCGGCTATTAAGGCGCACCATCATTACGCAATGTCAGTTGGCACTTTTATCAATGTTTCCTGTCAGTTTCGAGAAGTTTGCGCCGCGTCACGACGTCACGAGTGTCAGCGGCAGCGATTTTCATATTCACTGTGCATTTTTATCAGCCATTTGCCGACTCATTAAGCGAACGTCAATGTCGGCTCCCGCCCCCCTCCCGCCACCGCCATCGCCGCCCATTTTCCATTTACCCATTTCCCATTTTCCCGCTGACCACCATACCTCACCTACCTTACTGATTGTGATTGTGATTCTTTTCGATGATGGCTTGGCTGCATTTTAAAACCGTCACTGACGATTCAGTTTTACATGCTTTTAATTGACGTCGTCATGTAATGAAATTCAATTTATACTGCATGCCATTAATAGTAACTCATACAGACGACGACTCCGAGTGCAGTGAGAACAGCAGACTATATCTTAAATTGGTTCGAATTCTTCAGGAGCTAACTGGGGTTCTTTACAAGGAAAAATGATGACTATCCTGCCAAGGTCCAAAAAAGCTATTTGTCCCAGCCTGCTGTTTGTCTTTGTCAAGATGTTTAAGTACTTTTGCTTCTTTTTGATTTAATAATACAAAACAACCTTTTAAGGATATTTTTCCTATTACAAAAACCTCTTAAATTAAGGCTTCCTAAATTAGCTAGTATGTATGTTAAGAATAAAATATGGTTATGGCATTTTTACGGTGTATTCAGACATGCCTCACCTCATCTCAACGCTGGCCAAGTGAAGTCAAGCCCTGACATGAATATGCAGCACGTGAGCAGACGAATGAGTGCAGCACGTCCGTTGTCATAGTCCCTATATATGTACATATATATATATATAAATATATATATAATATATATATATAGATAGAGTATATGTATAGCATGTTTATAGCCATTGAACATGAGAGTTAAGTGCCGGACAGACAGCTTTAATATTGAAAGTGCGTCGTGCATGCGGGTTCTTCTTGTCGTCTATATTAACATGTTATTTTATGTTGTGTTAGTTTGCTAATATATTTGTCTTTTGTATTTTCACTTTGAAAGCTAAAACAATTCTACAATAATTGTTATGAAATGAACTTGTAAGGTAATACAATTTAAATGCTTTTGAGGAGATATTCTTGAATAAATTGCTATTTTCCAGGTTTATTGTTTTTAAAGGAAGATGTCATTAATATTTTAAGATGTTGGAAATGAAACGAAAAAGAAAAAGAAAGGATATTCCTTAAAGTTACTAATATAATAATATTTAAAATATTAAATACTTATTATGAAGGCTTCAAAACCTTCATCCCTGCGAATTAATGTGCTATATTCCTCAATAAAATCACTTAATGATTCACCAACTTGGACATTCCCCGACTTCTGTCTCATTATCCGATTATCTCAATAATTTGCATTTAACATTTTACTCAGTAGCAAGCTCATGCAATAAGAATGTAAACAAAAGAACAAGTTTGGCCAGAGAAAAAAATTTAAAGTGAGATTAACAACCACTTAAGGCTTATATAATTTAATGGCCCAAACATTTTTCTGCTCATTAAAGGCTGAATCGCGCTGGTAGCGGGTTTTTAAAGTCGCGTGCCAAGCCAACGAAAAAAAAAAGGTTTATATACAAAAAAAAAAGTGGAAGAATATAAGAGAGACTGAATGAGATCTGTTGTCACGATTTCGATGAAAATTAAAAATCCCAGCATGCATTGAAATTGCGGCCAAAGCATTTTAATTAAAGTCCATTGGCGGCAACAATCTAAATTTTGTTGTATTCGCTCACCAAAAATATTAATTGACTTTTCAGACGGCGTTGCGACGGGTTCGGAACATCATTAACGCAAATATAATTACGTGACAATTTGATGGTTTTTCGCTGGCAGCTCTCTCTCTCCCCGAGCACAAATCGGAAAAGCAGAGAAATCAGAAATCGCAAATCAAAAAGTGAAAAGTGAAAAGCAAAAGGCGAAATTAATTACACACAGCCGGCCGCCCTCCTCTCGCTGGCGATATATATTGAGGCGGGCTGAGCCACCCAAGGGATCAATCAGTGCAAAGTCGCGAAGGTAAACAATAAAGCTCCGACTGCGACATTTACACAAACATCCACGGAATTCCCCCAGTGTCCAGTCAAGCGGTCCGGCCCCGGTCCGCTTCCAAGCATATAAAAAAAAGGGTCGACGACGCTGTTTAACTTTGAAAAATTAAAATCCACTTGGGTCCCTTGCTCGCGCCAACAGCGAATATAAAAAAATAAAACCCCAAAAAACTCCATCCCTTGGCTAGTCTCGCATTTTTCAATGGCCAAATAATAAAGTCCCCGCGAATGTCAGTTGGGAGTTATAATCTGTTTGCCGCTTTTTCATGGTCGCCATTTGACTGCCCAGCGGCGGCAGAGCACCAAAAAAAAAAAGGGTATATTACACAAGATGAGGCTTAGGGTCATGTTCATAAAGATTATAAACCGAAAAATGAGTATTCTACTCATTATAAGTTATATATAAATTGTAGAAATAAAATGGGGTATCATTTGATGAAAACATAACTCAGTGAGGTCACATATGATAACTACGGCTTATAAAGTGATATAAATAAAGAATTTCTACAGGGTTCTTCTCTTACTAATAAACTCCTATTATTTGCTAGAATATTGTTATTAGAACTCCCTCATTTAATACAGTTTAAAAATTGATAAAAATATCAATTAAATCCTGCTCACTTTAGGGTATTTCCCATGTCGATCTGTCTCTGGTCTCCTAAATAATCTTGTTGTTCTTTTTGTGTACTTTTCCGGACCCTCTGACAATGTCGATTAAATGAAACGTAAATTTGCAGCAATTACGAGGGTAAATATGCATTAAAATAAATTTGCATGCAATTATTTTTGGCACATCAAAGTCTCATCATCAGAGATTCATCAAATTATCTTCGCTGAGATTTATTGGTGTTTTTTTTGGTTCGTCTTGTTTGGATTTTCATCTCTTTTTTTTGGCGCCTTTACCCTAATTACCAACTAAAAACAATTGCAAATTAGATGCGCAACTTTGATGTCTCTGTTCAATAAACCAATTTGTTATGCGATTCGTTGAGGTGTTAAGGCTACAACACAAAATACTTTCCGTGACATCTCGTTTATCAAGTTGAGGACATAATCTTTGAATTTGGTTTTTGTCTGCGCACATCGTATCGGTGGCATTGTGTTGGCATTTTATGATAAATGGTTGGGAAATGTGGAAGCGGATTTCTGGCTTTTGTTTTTCCCCCTCACACCCGTCGCGCCGGTTCGTCCGTCTCTGGGAGAGAAAAGCGGCTTACAAGTTGTTGATCTAAGTTCTATGCAAAAAAAAAAAAAAACAACAAAAAATTGTCTTTGTTAACCTAATTTCCAGACTCATCTCGTCCAAGTTGTTATCCCGACTTTTCCCCCCTATAAATAATATCCGGGTATCCCCCGCGAAACATGTGCCTCATTTTAAATAAACATTTAACATTTTCTCTGTGCATTTTTCGGTAACATTTCTTCTTGATTTCGTTGGCCCTTGTTTTGCATACATTTTCCCAGCGAATTAAAAAAAAGCGCACAGTTTTGTTTTGTAGATAAGCTACTCAAAGATTTACGACCCTCTCTCTTTTCTCGCTGTGCGAATTTCGGTAGCTAGCTATGGTAAAATGGCAAAAGTGGGGCGGCGGGGAAACGTGGGAAAACTGGGCATAAACAGGGCCAAAAGCATTTCCAACGATTTGGCGTGACAAATCCGGCACGATTTGGAGCTATCCGTGGCAGACGCAACTTTGTCGCAGATTTATATGCAATGTCAGTGGAAACGGTTTATCACTTTGGCCTAGGCCTCCTGTTCGTACCTTTTTTGATGATGCCCCAACTGAGGGGCATCCACTCCGCCGCGAAGATCTCCTTCCGAAAGAAAGAAGAAGAACTGACGGGGGCCAAAAGGTTGAAATTTCGTCAAGACAAATTCCCCTTAGATTTAGTGCAATTTCATTTACTTTTGTCTTGGCATTTAGTGAGATTTGTTAGCCAGTTGCTTAAGACGCTTGTCAGATGGCTTGGGTTTGGGCCTGGGTCTTGGGCTTGGGTTTGGGCTTGGGTTTGGGTTTGGGTTGTCCCTTCATTTCACACAGGATTTTATTGCCGAAACTGGGTAGCGGAACCTTTTGTGTATGTATGCGTCTGTTGGCCCCAACAACCTGCAGAATTGTTTGCGTTTTGATACCGCTTTCCCCTCTTGTTTTCTCTTTGTTTTTTTTTTTTTTTTTAAATTACCTTTGAACAAGTGTCGGGAGCGCGCTGTTGTCCCTGACAACTTACGGCAAAAGCATGGGTATTTTTGCCCTCATCCCGAGTCGGCTTTATTTTTGTATATATCATTAGTGCGCTTAGTTCGAAGTTTCCCTTTTGAGGGATTTTCAAGTGCGGACAACTCCGGTACAAATCCTTGTCGCAAAACTGCCCTCTCATTCAATTTCGGAGCATTGAGTGTGTTTCAACTTTCTGGCTAGAAGTTTCAGGCAAATTTAACGAATTCCTAATGATGCTCAATTTTAATTATATCCCCCAAAAGACGCGTGCATATGTACACGGTGGGAAAGGGTGTATTTTTGTATATAAAAAATATAGGAGTTGTTAATCTGAGGTGCTCCAGATATCAGGAGGTGTTTTAAAACCTTTAAAAATGTGTCTAAAATAATGCAATTTAATTTTTTAGATAGGAAATCAAAGGGTTATTTGATTATAAGGCGTATAATTATAAACCTAATATTAAAATCATTTTTAATAGTTTAAAAAAACCTAGTGATTTCTGGAGGACCCTTAAGTATTCATTTACTTACTCTAATTTTGTATCCTGCTAAAATATACAACAAATATATCAAGGTATTATATTTAAACTCCTCTCAAGTTAATATCTTTGCGATTCTAACTCTAATTATCCTTGATTGTGACCATATTTTTTGATCAGTGCACGGGTGCGTTCATTATTTTATCTGCTCTGGCTGCTGTGTGTAGACCTTTTTGATGTCAATCACTCAGGCGCTTAAGGAGCTGTCATGCCCGACTTCTTCCAATAGGACACCACCATCGTCGCCGCTCGTGGTTCGGCGGTTTGGGTGCTGTTAGGTGCTGCGTTGTGGCGTCTCTGGCGGCGCCAAAAGAATTTAAATTAGCCAAGAAGCCAGCTGCCAGGCGTTGCAATAGACATGGCTGAAAAGTTACCCACTTGCGCTGGCCTGACTTTGCTAATGAATCATGAATTTCTCAACACCATTTTTGCTGCTTTTTTTTCTTTCCTTTCTTAATTTTTGTTTTTTGCATGTCTTGGCCTTTGTTTTGCCTTTGGTGTAATAAGCGTGAAACTTTTTGGCAGGCCGAAAAAAAAAGAAGAGAGAGCATTGCTTCTCTGCTCTGCATTTCAACCAATTAGTTGGTTTGTTTGGCCTGCTTTTTTGCCTTGCCCAAAAATTGAAGAACAAAAAGAAAAAAAGGAAGAGAAAATATCTAGGGCGCTGATTGACAGTCTCAGTCTCGGAATCGTTGCCAAGTGACGAGGGAGCGATTGCCGAAAGACACTCCAACGGACTTGGCCGGAATCTGTCAGGGGCGTGACTAATACCTGATCTTTTTTGGATTTTACACTGCAAATAAAATGGGTTTACAGACGGTATATATAAGCCTGATGTAAGCTCACTTACCACCCATAAACCATAAAGTTACTTAAACTCTTCAAACATTTTTAGAAATTCTAGAGAATATTATTTAATTAGTATTTCATATAAAATATATTCTTATAAATAAGAAAAGTTATTGATTTCAATTAATAAAGTAAGTAAGGTATCTAGTTTGTTTTTCTTCTTGTATACTTTTAAGAATCTTTCTGCTCCCTGGTCCTGCTTGCTTGTTTGCCTCTTTAAATTGGGCAAAGTTTTTTGCGACATCAATTGAAGGACTTGTCCAAGGACACGCCCACCTCACACTCACACACGCCCCTTCAATTGTCATCCAGTGAAGTTTTCCTGTCGCTTTTGACGTGCGTGCAATGTGTGTGTGCTGATGTGTAAGTGTTTGCCGAATGACAACTTCTTACAACTTGGAGCAGGTATTCACCAGGTGAAGGCGAAGGACAAGAAGTATGTAGGTTCCGCCAAATTGAATGGTAGTTTTTCACGCCAATAGTGTGCTGGCTTTTATCTTTATGTTGCTTGTTGCCTAACAACTCAATAACTCATCAAACTTTACCGATAGTAGTTTCGGTATTTGTCTTGGATTTTGGTAAAAGCAACAGTCAAGAGAGAGACAAAATTGTTATATCTTTTTAAAGCAATGAATATTTTTTTTATAAGCTTTTCAGAATAATCCTTAATTGGGTTATTTTTAATGACTTCAACAGAATTTAAAGTGATTCAAGGAAGGCTGTGTCCCCTGTTAGACAACTTGGCTGCGTAATATTTATTTCCATAGTTACATAGCCTTCTATTCTCTCCAATGCTATTGTTGCTTTTCTGATGGAAATTTTATAAATAAAAAGCGGTGGTAGATGCCAATAGCTTGCAAATATAAATAAGTGAAATTCGATCTTAATTAACAAGTCACTTTTGTTTGAATTTAATTAAAAACTACTAAACTTATAGAAAAACCCAAACAAAGATGGGCAAAAAGTTAAGTTCATTATGATTATTTCTCCCTCTTAGATTTTGCAATCAATTTCGATGGAAACTCTTGATTTGATTGAACTTATTGATTACGTTTTAATGTCAGGAATTGAAATCGTTCACGGCTTTAAGTCTCGCCTGGTGCTGCTGCTGCTGCCACCTTCAATTATGGCCAAATCACAGGGAAAGTTGCCAAAGTAAAAACCGCCCCCAGACAATGGCCAAGTGATTTGCTTAACTGGGCGGATCCATCACACTTCAACGCACCGCCGGCAAGTGGATTAAGCCTGTTAATGATGGGGATTCACGTTGCCAGCCTTGCCACCAAGGAGCCGCTGGTTTTATGAGGAGAACTCATTGTGTGGGGCGGAGAGAGGTGACAGTTTTTGTCAAAATCGACATTACGTATGCGGAAATCGTTCGCGAACATGTGGGCTGACAAGCGATACGAATACGAGTATATATTATATATATATTGCCGTTTGCTTTTGTCGAGACACCACACGTTTGCCGTGTGCTGCTGGTACAACAGGGCGTATGATTTTTATAAATGCCATGTCGTTGTCGCAACAGGAACAGCCAACTCACAAAAGGCAACCGAAATTTGCTCTTTTCTTTCGTGGTCCCATGAGTGTGTTTGATATATATCCTGACCCAGAAGCACAGTGCAGGTCAAGTTGGTAGACATTATAAAGGATTAATTAGGGATATGCAATATGAGGGGTTCTGAAGTCAAATAATTAATTTAATAGTACTACAATATTGTTAATAAATAATTTGCCTTTAATAAATTGTTTTTAACAGTACAAGTAATAAAAAATAATTTAAATAGAAGCTTAAAGTTCATATATTCTAATAAATTAATGATTTTTCTGTGAGTACAACAAGTATGGGTATTGAAAAATAAATTACAGATATTGCTGGAAGTTCCAGAGGTTTAGCTTTCGATATTTATTAAAGAAAACCTTATACAAACAAATTAAACAAAAATAATATATTTAGAATAGAATGATGCAAATATTTCTCTTTCAAAGAGAAAACTCCACTCGATTCTGCAATCCTATTATCTTGACAATGACTGCTTCCATATTGGTATAGTGCTGACTTGCTTTGCTGCCTCTTGGCCTTTGCCAAAATCAATCCGGACCCTGTATGAATGAATTTTGCACGGCTTCTATTTTTTGCTTTGCCCCCATCAAGCTTCACCCTCTGCCCAAAGGAATTTCCTCAGTAGCTCCCCAATCAATTGACTTTTGTGTGTTTGTGGGTGGGAGCTGAGCATTTTGGCGTTTTGTCATGCTGCTTATTATAAAAAAAAATACCAGGAAAACTGATTTGTCAAGGCCATAAAAATATTTGCTCTCATACAACATTAAATGAACATTTTTGCCTTATTGCACGTGTGTGTATATAGTTCTCATTGGATGATCAGGCAAATGCTTATGAATAGCCACTGTGTGTGTGTTTTTTCCTCCTCTTTTTTTTTTGGGGGGGAAAATAATATAATAGGAAGTTGGGGGTTTAGGTAAACTTTGGTGACTTGTCAGATTTTCCGATGTCTGCAATGGAATGCCGTCGATTAAGTTGATTATCATGATGAAGGGGCAAAGTTGGATCGAGTGCCGGAAATGGGCAATGGAAGAAAGAGAGAGCTGGTAGTTATTAAAAACCAAAGCCATTGGGAAGCAAGCGAAACCCTGAGCTGATTGTTCATATTTGCCAACTATTTGCGATTTGCATTTTCAATCAAAACCTCAGCGTGATGAGAGAGAAAACAGTATCGATGGCAGGCAACGAGGCTGCTGATGATGATTTTGATGCCGAGGATATGTTGGGCATATGCCATGGACTCTGCATACTCAGCACACTGAAAATATAATCCCTAGTTATGTTAAAACCTTACAAAATCAGCCTAAAGTTATGCAATCTTGGGAGTTTTCATGAAATTTCAATACCTTTTGAGAGATTTCATAAAGGAATGAATCTATTTCTTATTTGTAAGTTTCTATATAGTTTTTTTATTTTCCCTGCAACTTTTCCTGTCTCATATTCTTTTGGCCAAGTTATTAGAGCACTGAAACTTATATAGATTTCAGTGGTATATGTATTTTGGCAAAGTGCAATCACAAAAAACTAGAAGACAGTGTATGAAGGAAGAGCTTCAAGTTATGCTTGTTTGCAGAGAGCGAAAGAGTTTTCTCTAGGAAACTCTTCAAGCACGAATGCCCCACAGTCACACGTTCCGTGTGCAGGGTGAAATTTTCCACTCGGCACCTGTCTTCAGGTGGGATGTGCTCTCTGTTCTGTTGTCATATTTTCATCACACTTCAGGTGTGAAATAAACACACACGCAGACACACTCATATACACACACACACGTACCGAGCCAAGCTTCTTGAAGCTGAAGAAACTTTGTACAGCCCCGGAATATTTACTCACAATCGTGTTTTTCGTGCTTCGTGTTTGGTTTCCCCTTTATTTTTTTTTTGTTTGGTTCTGGAGTTCCTTTCTGTAGCAACAGCTTAATTTCTCAGTGGCCCGGACAAACTTAAACACCAGTTGTTTGCTTAATTTCTGCTCTTCCTTCGAAATTAGTTGGCGCCCAGCCCTGACCCCAACGCACTTGCTTTTGTTGTGTGTGTGTGTGTGCTTTGCATATCTAATGTTTGAGTGTGTCCAGGGACAAGAGGGGGGCAGAACTTGAAGGAGCTGAACCAAATTTAATGGAAAAACAATACGGTCTTTATTATTAAGCAATCGCTTAGCAGCTCTAGTGCGGAATGTATATGTATGTATATATATTTAATTAAAAAGTTCTCGGGGGCCCAAAACCAAAGGAAAAGCAAATATTTGCATGGAGTTCTGGGTAATTCTGCCAAATATTGCGTAAACACAATCAGCCACTTACACACGAACTCTCATCCAGACATAACATAATATCCGATTTCAATTGGAAGGAAAACCTATTAGAAATTATTTCCCTTCACTAAATATTTGCTCGATTGTGTGCGCATCTTTGTTCTTGTTGTTAATGCCATTGTATTCAATGAAATGCCCCCAAAAACCCCCCCACAAAACCCGAAAAACATTTGCCATAATAATTGTCAGTCTACTGGCCCTAACAGTCGCCCCCAATCACAATCACACAAACGCAATCCCTTTATTTGGTTAGATTTTAAGCCTTGAATTTTCGTGTTGGGTCAGCGTTTGGTGTGTGTGTGTGTCTGTGTGTGTTTGTTTGGCATACATGGCGTATGCGTATTGTTGATTTAGTTGATTGGCTTAAAGGCGTGACCTAACCAATGCCGGCAACAATAATTGTCCGGATTCCAGCTATTTGCTCGACCTCGTTCAATTAGCCAGATATCTTACCTTTTCGGGCCTCAGACTCAGGAGCAGCAGCCTTGGTCTCCTTCCGTTTCCGACACCTGAAATATCGAGAGAGAGAGCAAGTTCGATGATGAATTCACATCCGTTTAATCAAGTGGTTAAAATTCGACATTGTTTGTTCATCTTGCATTCCCAGCTGGAATTTGCAATTAATAACGAAAATGCAAGGCGAGGTATTCTCTAACAATACATTTCCCTGGCATGCTGCTGGTCTTCAATTAATATAATTCTAGTTTTGGGGCTTGGCTTGCCTCGAACTATATCGAATAGCTGCCTTAAATTCACATTTCTTGGTAACTTTTTTTGGTTGCAAGCTGCAGCTTGATATTCCCTATATTCCACGCATTTTTTTGTAGCGTTTTAGGGGGGGGCAGCATCGTTGTTTATGAAGTGTCCTGGCTGCCTGTTTGTTTGCCTTTCATGTTAATGGACTTTACGCGCTCATGGACACTGGCAGGAGGCAGAAACTGCAGGAGCATCAGCGAGTTTTCACGAAAACGGGCATAGCCTTTTTATTTTTTAGCTAACTTCTGGTGGTTGGCATAGAGACATGGATAGGCGTATGTACACATATACACGCAGAGAAAATTATATGGAATGGGGATTAATCAGAACTGAAAAGTGGGATTCCACAGCTTGTTATATTATTTTTAAAAAATATATTTAAGATTCTGTTATCAGAAGAGATTAGAGATATTTATAGCGAAGTAAGATACTGTCTTTTTCTGTGTACATCTATGGATAGCGCAATATATGCATTGGTTCCGCCTTGTTCGCCCAGCTGTTGCCGTTTGAATTTTCCGCAAAAACTAACAGCGCTTGGTTTTTATCGATGGTTCATCGTTTAAAGTTTTCCATCAGCATAAATTCCGTTCGTTACACAGACTAGAGCCATTTTTCATTAGTCTCTGACGTGACAATGTTGCGTATACTTAATATTTATCTAAGTTTCTTACGACAATCGTAAATAACCACACTCACATACATCCACACGCACTTAAACGCGTGCAACATGCTGTTCGACAATTATTTGTGTTGCTGCAACACGCCAAATAAACATTTTTTTGTTGTTCTTGCTGTTGTTTTTCGGGTGCGAGTCAAGGAACTGAGACAAAAGCCAACATAAAAATGAAATACAAGGCAATAATATTTGCTCAACATGTGTGTGCCTTCTAGGGGTGGTTGGTTCGCCACACATCCACCCCATCAACCCCTATTTATCTTGTTTCGTGCGCGCATAAGTAGGCAACGATTTCCGTTTCCTGTGAATATTAATAAACTTTTTGCACCTTTTCGCACACGCAAAACTGTTTTTTCTCCCGTTTTTGTATTTTTGCAATAAAATAAACTCTGAAAACTGCATCTCATTAGGCATTATTTAACCATCTTTGGCGGCGTTATTGTTTGTGTTTAACTCTCGGACCGGCAGATGTTTCCCTTTCGGTTTTAAATGTGCCGCGCAACTTTCCATCAAAACTGGCATAATATATGGTTGTGATGTGTGCGTGGGAAATGCAAACATCGTTCCCTATGAACTATATACAGTTTCGATCCACGCCCATCTGGCAATATAATGAAATTTCTTTAACGCTCCGCCGGCGAACATTTGGCCAGGGGTTAAATTGGTGGCAAAAATGCACTGCAAAGTATGGCACGTCAGAACCGGGAAAAGCATTTATTTACTATTAGATTTATAATAAAAAAAAAGGATTTTATATCTTATTAAATAAGTATGTTGAGTATCTGAACTAATTAGAAAAATAGGTTAATAATAATAGTAATAAGATACTAAAAAAATCGATGTATAACTTTACTTAATATATTTTAGTAAAAGCGCCTAGTTACCAAATCGTTAACCATTTTTCCCTGTGTCTTTCGTTACGACCTGGTTTCGGGCACAATTTTTAATTAAAACGCACCAAATCGAGCTTATTAAAAAGTTGCAATGACCGACAGAAGGTGATGAGCGACGACGCATAGCAACACAGCGTCGGCACAACCGACATCCGACATAGTTACTGGGGCGGAAGTGGAGAATTAAATTGCAGGACGATGCAGGATGTGTTGGCGAAAGTATGCCACTCTGTCCGATGATGCGTTGTCATAATGTCAAATGGATCTGGGGGGCCAAAACGAGGACCATGCAAACGCATCGAGTAGGATATAATAACGGTTATCCGGCAAACAGAGTGACAACTGTGTGCCATGCATGTGTCCTTGCCCCAGACCCCGCGGCCGAATGCCCATTCATTCGCACATATTGCCATTTTCAGCGACCTATGCAATTCGCCAGCCTTGTTGACATTGTGCGGCAAACTGTCATCGGCTATCGGCCATAGCGCAAACGAGATGCAAAATATTAACAAATACCTCCCCCTATATTTGGGCCTACAAATATAGCATCATATCCCTAGCCGGAAGCCCAGCGAACAATCTGTTTGCACAGCGGACAATTTTTTTGTGAGCTTGAGTCCACAGGGGACGAAATGGCAATATACTCGCACTGTGTCACATAACGTTTCTGTTGCTCATATCACGATGAAGCCTTTAATTGATCATTTCAGAAATTATATCGGCCAAGTAATTGCACTTTCTAGGTTAATATTTAATTTGGAATAGAAAAAGATTACATTTTATAAACAGCTAGTGATGAAAAGATCAGGGCAACGTTAGTGACCTATATAGAACAGTACAAAACTTCAATTTATCAAAACTATATAATTCTTTGAATTCCTTAAATACCTTATTAAAATTCCATAAGAATTCCATATTTTTTAACTGGTATTTGTTTGACCGATTTATTTTAAATGCTTCCTACAAATGGATTAAAAAGGTTATATTATTTTGCTAAGCTGGCCACACCATTTAAGAATATCAGTGTGGCCTTGCTAAAGTTTAATTATCTGATCACCTGGGCACACCATTTCCATAGAAAAATATCAGTGTGGCCATGCACGCATTAAATAAAGCTTTAAAAAAAGATTTATTTGTCAATTTGCCATTCAATTAAATATAATATGTTTATCTAGCTTGAAATAAATTCCAGAAATACTTGCCAATGGCCCAGCTAAAACTTTAAATTGCTTTTTAAAAAAATCAACCGAAAACTGAAAATTGGATAAGACTTTCATGGCAATGCTATTATGATTTCACTTAAAACTAAAATCTGCTCTTTGCTCTCCACTTTAACTGAATTAAACTAACAAACAATTAAATCTGGTTTCGTGTGGCTTTTTTGCTTACTCATGCAGACTGCTTTTCTATAAATAATAACTTGGATCCCTCGGAGCCCCGGCCCACTTGCTGTTTGAATACGAATGTTGGGTTTTATAAAGTGAATTTGTGTAAAGTAAATTGCATTTGTTTATATTTGTCAGGCATGTACATATATCGGCATATATCTACAGAATTCCGCAACTTGCTTATTTGTTATTTGGTATTTTCCATTTTCATTTGCCATCGGGCATCACATCAATAAAATGTTCAGCAATTTTATTTGTTTCCTTTTTATAATTTTTGGCAAAATACATACATCTGCAGTTCAGCTTATTTTTGTGGTAGCCTAATGGTGCAAGTTCGTTGTGTAAATTAGTTTTCATAATCTGCGAACATAAATCAGACTACGATGATGAGCTGATTGCAGAATAAGAGTTAGCAAAGCAATATATATTTCTTTCGTAAGCCATTAAATACAGTAAACCAATCAAATGTTTTATTGCTTTAGCAACGTGTTTATCTGTGACTTGTTCCGGATGTCGTTGCAATTAACTGACAATTTGATTGCAAGTGTCTTACATTTCGATGCATTTTGTGTATTCTAGCTGACTTAAGTTAAGTTAAAGTATTGTTTAAGATTGCCAGGGGAATGCAACCAAAAATCGTTTAAAGAATACATATATCTGTGTGTGTGGGACAGCGCAACGGAAGCGTCAAAATGAACGGAAATTGGCTTAAAAATGACAACAGAAATGCAACAATAGTCGAAAAAACAATGGCAGTCAAGTGGTGCACCCAAATATTGTACACGATTTGTGTTATTTTTGAAGCCCTTGGTTTCAGCAGTATGTCATTCATTCATTACATAGCAGGGGTTAAGATAATAGTAGTAGGCATATAATAATTATTTAAAAATATCTAAAAAAATTCTTCAAAGTCCGCTTATACAATTTACTACTAACTTATCTAAAGTTTCCTTTTTTTTATATAAAAATAAATAAATAAATATGAGAGAGATTACATTTCAAAAACGAATAAATAAAACTAAACTCCTTGCATCAAAGAAATCCCAAAAAATTCGTTTCTTTTATTTACTTCATCGTTAAAAGTAAACAAAAGCTTGCTAGTTTTTTTCATTTAGCTGTATTTATATATAGAAGCAATATCTATTCATGGTTAGTTTGCTTTTTCGATTTTCATTTGGTTTTCATGGTGTTTTGAGCATCGTTTTTGCATTTATAATTTTAAGTTTCATTGTTCCTCTTGGCATACACTCACACACACACAATTTCATATTAAATATGGCAGCATTTTTACGTCTCGTTGATTATTTTCGCGGTTGGTTTTGTTTCCTTTTTGTTTTATTTTTTATTTTCATATTTTTAGCTTTTGTTTTTGTTTGTGGCCATTTTCCGCTTTGGCATTTTAGTTGCACTTTTGGGTGGTCCCGTGTGGTCAGTTTTTGTTGCTGCTGTTTTGGGCCCGACTGGGCATTAACTTTTGCACGTTACAAGCTTAACATTGATTTTGCGGATACGCGACGCCGAATTTTACCCCCTCTTTTTCCAGTCTCGCCCATCCTCGATGCCCATATCCATAGTGTCCCCGATATTCCAACGATCTGTGCTGTGTGTGTGGACGCCGTGAGCCATGTGTCCTGGCTCTTCCGGAGGGCATCATTTGCACAAGAATTGCAAAAATGTTGGTCGTCCGGCCGAAAAAGCCATGCAAACAAAAAAGTTAGCCGCCATTTTTGGTGTTTCCACTTTTCAGCTTTAAAACTTTGAAAAAAGTGCACTTAAACTGTGAGTATTTTGTATTTGCAAAAGGATATATTCAAAAGTAGAGGTGTCCTTTAAAACACATACAATTTTGTGTCAAATTAAGTTACTTTCAAAGGTTGTTTTTAATTTTAAAAGTGTTTAAAATATTTTTAATGAAATGCAACTTTAAAGTAAGTTGAAAGAGTTTATATTTTATCTGAAAATAGCTCTAAGAAAAACGTGACTTAGCTTAAGGTTATTTTAAAGTTTATAGTTTGTTGGAAATGTAATCAGTTTTTAAACATTTTTCCAGGAACTTATTTATAAAGTTATTTATTATTAATTGCAAGTGTATAACAATTTCGATATTGCATATACCTTGCTGTTGTCATTGTTCAATTTGGTGGCACTAATCTCCCTTCGACTGGCTGCGTATACGTGATATTTTGACTGGCTTATTGATTTTAATATTGGGCTTAGTTTGTGGGAAATTCACACAACAATGTAATAGAAATGGTATTAACAAAGTGAACAAAATAATACCATGTAGAGGAATAAAAATAACTCTTGACTTTGCTTGGGCTTAGTTACTGATGGCATTTGCCGGGAATATGCTTTCCGGAAACGGGGTGTCATAGGAATTCGAACTTCTCTCCAGCTCCAGCTCTTGTTCCTAGCAATCCTCTACGTTTTTCAATAGCAAATACAATCCCGGCAGTTTCAATTGCCAGAAAAGCTGCAGCGGCAGCTGCTCCAGAAAAACACACACACATACGCACAGAGACACGAACACATGTGGATGCGCCCGGTTCCGTTTCCGGTTCTAAATATAGTTATTTCTGCACCGCTGGCAGCCATGGCAACTCCCTTTCATGCACTTGAGCAGCACCAGCCACCTGACTGACTGTCCCGCCCGTCCGTCCAGCGTTCCGGCACCCATTCTAACCGGAGCCATTTTCCAGTCCCCAACAGCAACTGTTTGCTTACCCACGGAACTTGTCGGCACCGAACGAAAAGTATTTATTTTAAGTAATCCCAAGCTTAAATTATTTTAAAATCTTTCTATTTACCTACAACATTTTATAAACTTATTTTCGGGAACTTAATACTAACCTCTTGAAGCAATTAATGGATGAATATCTGTAGACTATAAAAACCACTGGGAAATTAAAGGTTTTCCGGTCAAAAAATATATAATTTGTTGTTATTTAAATTATTTATTCATATGATATATATTTAATTACAAAATGCACTTGATTGTATTTTTCGAAAATAAAAAAAAAAATAGTTTTAAAACTAAAAAGTATTCGATTTAATCAATAACTATTTATTATGCCCAACTTACACACATTTTACCGAATGCTAGCCTTATTAAAGAAATTTCTCTGTGTGTATAGTTCCATGTATTCAACTCGTCAACCCCTCGCTTTATCTCTTTCTCACTGCTCTCTGTGTATTTTTGTATGCAAATAAGCAAAATATTTTAACAGCAATGTTTTTTGCGTCGTCGTCTGGGCCGCTGTTTGCCAATGACTTGTTGATTTTACAACTTTTCCAATTGAATGCACTCGGAAGGAGAGGAGAACTCATGTTTGTGCCCGAGAGAAAAGTGATTTTCATTTTGCTGTCACTGTCACACCCCTTCTTCATTTACTTTTCCGAATTATATTGATGAAAACGCATGAGCTTAAAATGCAAATGCAAATTCGGCTATATTTGCCCAGCAAATATAATAGATAATCCCTGTGCAACTCCAGTTGCGAAATAGTAATAAAGACATATTGCACTTTTCACAAACATGCCTCTAAATATTCAATTTCCCATTTTATAGTAGAAAAGTGCAAGCACGTTCGTGGAATATTCCCGGCTTCTAAATAGAAATTGAAACGTAAATAAATATTGAGAGCTGGGCGTCAGTGTGCCCCGCATCGCTTCATTATTGTGGAGAAGCTTCAACCGCCAATTGGGCGGGGCTCTTGGGTGTCTTGGAACTCTCTGTTTACACAAAAGCAGCACGTTTGAGAATTGCCAAAAATCGAACGGGGGAAAATAAATAAATATTATGAGTGAGTCGAGTCCGGGGGAATGACGCGCGATATGTCAATGGCACTCGGCGACGACTCTCGCCTTAGGAAAACTCGCTCTCTGACTCTATCTTGTTGTTGTCAACAACTTTTGGCACTTGACACTTAATGTGCATCATTGCGCAGCTGACAATTTCAAGCCATTTCCGTGGTGCCAGCCAAGTTACTTCTACATCTTCTATTTCTCCTTCTGTTGGAGTAAAGTTACAGCAAAGAAAAAATACCGATTTTGTTGAACTTCAAAGAAAAACTTGGTTTCAAAAATGCATTAAGCTATTAAACATTTTAATAAATAAGAAACAAATAGTTTTGGGTGCAAACCAGAAGCTGTAGGAACTAAAAGGAAAAGTATCTTCTTAGAAATATTTTAATATGGCTAAAATGTTACATTCTTTCTATACAAAAAGACAATTTTCTTCAAGTGCATCCGTGAAGTTTTGCATGGCCATATAAAAATCGAATAACAAATTGCTCACAATGGCAACTGCAACTAGTTTTTTCTCCAAGATGCGAAGAGGGCGGTACATTTCGCTGACATTTTTATGAGCAGCTGCAAAAGATTTCTGGCGTTCCTTCCTTAGATTTCTCTCGGCACTTCCTCTATTCCGACTTGTTTTCCACTAGCGAAATTTGTTGTGCGTGAAAAGTTCTCAAGATGAAGATAGTACAATTCGCCGACAACTTTTCCATGTGACTGATGTGATGTGACTTTCGGCTGTGGTGAGCCAGCAGCTTCGCCACCTTGACAGACACACACTGAGTGTGGTTGTTAATTCAATTGAATGGCACTTCCGTGGAAATTCCTTTACCTATTCTTGGCCAGCTGTAGCTAATTTACAACCCGGCAGAAACTTTTCCATCGCCACCATATTGTTCGGTCGAGAGTGGCCCGAACTTTCAATTAAGCTTAAAAGGACGACACACACACACAAGTTTCTGTCGCATATTTCAATAAGTTCTCAAACTCAGAAGCACGGGGCGCTAAAACAACATAATTCATACTTAACTCACCGAAACAGTTTCCCCGAAAAAGCAGAGGAAAATGGCTAGCGGCCAGTGGCAAAAGGGCTACCTGCAATGAAAAATGGCAGAGCGAAATAAAATGGCATTAGTGGGTGGCAGATACAGTGGGAAATCTATTGGTTGAGTAAATATAATAAATATAAATATACATAATTCTATTATTTATAAAGAGTAATTGTAGATTTCTAGGTTCTTTATACAATATATAAATTTATTTTAATTCATTTACTTTGTTGAATAGAATTAGTTAACCCTTCTCTAAATATTTTCTACATTATTCCCAAGCTTAAATGAATATTTAACAATTTGTAATTATTCTCCAAAGACTTTTGTTGCGGTTCCAGTGTCATTTTTGGTCGGTAAGTTCTCAAAGATGTTTCTGGGGCCGCCTCATAAAACGAAATTAAATTTATGTACACTTGCAAAGTTGCAAAGGGCGAGAGTGGGCGAGTGCATAAAACTTTCAAAGGCAGACGGGAAGTGGATCTAAACATGCGGCCCCCATACTGCTCGTAATTCAAAATTCGAGTGGCAGTTGCAGTTGCAGTTTCAGCCGACAGGCGGCAGCGGGCAGTAAGGCAACCGCCAAAGGCGCAGGATACGCGGCAGCTCCGCATCCTGTTTTTTGTTGTGGGCGGGATCTGCTCACGCTTGTTTTCACTTGGGCGGCATAGGCCCGGTTCCGCCTCCTTCCATACCTAGTGGCCGCCGGGGCTGAAAACTTGGCCATGTTGCCCCCGGGTGTTTGCGGTGGCAGGCTGCATTGCTGGCCACCTTTGCTTGTCACTTGCCGTTGGCCAACAACTGGCAATTGCAGCAAAACGGGGCAACACAGTACCTGCAGCTGCCACAAACCAAATTTAAGGCCATTGAAACATTTTCAGGTATGTTTTAAGGAATTCATTTAAATGGTTTCTTAATTGAAAATGAATATATATTATTTCAAAGAACATATAATATTTTGCTTTAATTATTTAAAGAAATGCCAACTCTTTAAGCTACTCTATAATCTTTTTTCGATGCATTTTCTTGTTGCATAAATACTATAGAGAGTCACTAAGCCAAAAATAAAAGACAACTTTAAGGCATTCAATTGGGAAATATTATTAAAATATTTGTAAGCAATTTTTTTGTCTATAAATTCTTCCATGTTTCTTTATTTACTGCAATGCCTTTTCCTTACCTGGGGGCCATTATTTTATTTATATATATTTTGAATTACAAGGAGATATTTATCAGGCAAGAATATTTAAGATGGGATAATAGAGTTTACAGCAACGACTGCTGAATAAATTCATAAATTATTTTAAAGAAAATAAAATAAATGTAAGAATTTCCTCTCCGATCTAGGGTAGCTCTTCTCCACAAAAATGCTTGGATTTCAGTATCGAAATGAATACAGATTCACTGAAGATGCCATAACTGCGGGCTATGAAACGAAATACGGCAGGACATTCGAAAGGAGTACGAAAAACACGTGCATTGGGTATTGCGTATTGTATATTGCATATTCCGAACACAAAAAAAATATTGAGGCAAAAGGAGTCAGTAGCCAGGACCAAGCCGTGTGTGTAATTGCTAAAGGAACGAACTTCAGAGCCGTGTATCTGTATGGAAATTATTGATAAATTCCCATGTATGCCGGTTGACAAACATTTTGTAGTTATTGGATTACACAGCGCAGCAGGTAGTTTATTATTATTTCTACCGAATTGGGATAACTTTCGTCCCTTCATTTATTGTTTTATTGATTTATTGGGAAGTACAAAGAAGTTGTGATATATTTTTAAAACAAAGATTTAAGCCAAAAAAGGGAAGTCATGCTGGTCAGTGTCAGCTAGCTCCCTTAGTCAACTCTCTGGGACATTTCAATTGTAATTACGTTTATTGCTATGACTTTTTTCCTCTTGTTTTCCCCATTTGCCGTCTGTTGTCTGTATCATTGACTGACTTTCGTCTGTGTGGAATACGCAAAAACCAAACAAAAAAAAAACGAAAGAAATTAGTTTCGGATACGGATAGGGTTATAGATACACCCACACCCACGCACACACACATCTCCTGAAATACGCACACGGACTGGCCGAGCATATTTTTGACATTTTGTGCATGCCTGTGCGGAAAAGTATGCAACGTTCCATAATCGAAGGCCGAGATTCTCCGGTCGTGTGTGTGTAAGGAGCGACGGCGTAATCGAAGGAAAACTCTGCTAGGTGACTGGGGAAATGCACTGCAATGGTTTCCCATCACAGACGAAGAAGCCTCCCCAGTCGAATGAAGCGAGTTAAGAGGGCTTTGAATACTAAGCAAAGTCGAGAGAGGGTCGTAAGTGAGCTGTAAAGGAATTTTATTTGGCGCTTGAACCACACTGACCTCATCCACCGCACGCGTATCCAGGGGCAATAAAATGGCAGCAAGCCACATTTAAGCGACACTCTCAGCACTTTAAAATAAAGGGGGAAACAGGTTTTCTAAATTAAAATCCCAATAAACAGTTTTGAACTAAATTAAAGGCTTAGGAAAAAGGGTTTTAAAATGTTGCTTTAAAAATTGTAAAGAAAAATATATTAAAAATATATTAAAAACTTTAAAGCATCATGACATTCCCTTTGTGACTTAATACAAATTTTCTGCCAGTGTCTCCCTTGAACCTGTGGCCAGTGTATGTGAGAAGCAGATGGCTTTTCCCTGCCGAAGGTCCTGGGAGCGAGCACCTCGTTGGCATGCAGGCCGCAAAAGTATGCGAGCGAGCAAGCGAGTCTGTCTGTCTGTCTGTCTGACTGCCATGTGGCATTCAGAAGCAGCAACAGTTTCCAGGACTTTGGCGGGGGTCAAGAGCTGAACACAAGTTCTGGAGCAGCTGTGATTCGGAATACTCGGTCATTGGGATCGCCAGCAATTCTTCTTGGCACGCGCTCTTTGGGGAAGGGGGCAAGAAGGTGAGCTTGACTGAGAGACAGTCGTTGTTGTGAATGATGCAGACACAGACAACGCATCTAGATACAAATATTTTTCGGATTCCGGTTTTTATTTTTTTACGGGCCGACATAAATATGCCATGAGACATTTTATGGCCAAGACCCCCAGGTGGGCTCTGAGCAAATCAAAGTGCTTTTAAAAATTTCATCTTTGGCTGGGCATAAAACTTTAACCAGCCCATATAATATATTATATATACATATATATTTTGACAAGTTGTGTGCCGGACGGTGCCATTTGTGGAATTGCATTTAAAAATCGTTTACGTTTGCATGAGTAGAGTAGTCCCCACTCCAGCTGGGGGGTGTTTATGCTGCAATTTGTTGCAAACGCACGTAGCAATTGGATGGCAACGGCCAAGCCTTTCGGCCAACAACATTGTTTTTCTTCATTTTCCTTAACTTATGAAAAATAAATTCGTGTGCGGCACGCACACATTGAACACAACTCTGTAGGAACACTGGGGGAAATTGGGGAAGAGCCAGGAGTTTGAATGGAAGTTTAAAAGATATTTTGAAGGATTTTATGCCTAATATTTCTTTATAATAATTAGTTTATATTTTATTTGAGATTCTTTTTCCTATAATTTATATTTTTTATTTAAAGAAATAATGTAGCTTTCCATGTTCTCAATTTTTGCCAACATCTTCATCTTGCCAGGTGTTGTGTCTTTCGCATTTTGCGGGTTTTTGGCAACAATGCAGTGGATGGAAAACCCTTTTTCCCCGAAACTCTCATGTCTCAGGCAAACGCTCCTGAAACAAAAGCGTGATGAAAAAAGAAGAGGAGTGATGAGAGGGGGAGGAAAAGGAAAAACCTCCATGAGCTTGAATCTGTTTGTTTGTGTTTGTCAGCAAATTGTGTGTGAAGATGTCAACAAGCTAGTTAACTGCATTTGATCTGCACTTTGCCTGCAACACAAACACAAACACCACCACGAACCCATCTCTCATTGTCAGTGTGTGTTTCTGTGTGTGAGAATCTATTATTGTTCAAGCACATACCACTCCGCAGTTATGTTAGTTTTCCCCGCTTTTCACAGTCGCCTTTTTTTTTCTGGCGCTTTTTTCTCTCGCTTAATACTTGACTTCATGACGATAGTTTTCCTCTTTCCGCAGGGTTTTTGTCTTTTCTCGGGCAGGACTAAGCCAGAATTCGCTGTGTGTGTGTGTGTGCGTGTGTTGTCAAAATGACAGAACATTTTGCTGAAGTTTAAGTAGCATGAAGTAGGATGCATGGTGGGGGATTCCCACGCATGTGCGGGCTTTGTTTGGCAGGACTTGACACGCCCTGTCATTTCCACAGAATTTCCCTTTTCCACCCGGACTCCTAGGCAACTCGCTAGATATCAGGCTCCCACTTGAACGTTAGCATACTTGACTTGCCGCAGCTCTTACTATAATATTCCCCCTTAAATATTAAGAATATACATTTAAAAAGCCCCAAAAAGTTGGTTAGAATTTATCGACTTATTTCACATGCAAACATTGTAGCTTTTCTTTATGCTTTTAATTGATATTTGCCTCAATTAAAAGTACGAAATGCCTGAGAAAATGCTGGCAATATTTATATCCATAAAATGAAATAGAAACGCACTCGAGACTTTTAAAAGTCAAATGCCTGTAAAGTGAGTGCAACTGCATGTGCAATGTGTTGTTTGTGGCAAAAGCCAGAAATTATTGCCCCAAAAAGAGGAAGGTTTTTTTTTGACCGAAATAAATTTCGAATGCAAAACTATTTAATAAGCATCAAACTGGCCGACCATAAATAAATAAAGCCATGAGAAATGTGTGCCCAAATACAGTAAATATATGTTAAATACAAATATAGTTTAGTTACTTAAAAAAAATTAGATTAAAAATGCATCAGGGGAAGGCTGGTCTTCATTTTTATGGGAACTTGTCTTCGGAGTTATTAATTAGGTAAGATTTATAATATTAATACACCATTATTGCTTGTAAGTTGGATAATGAAAACACAATTTACATGAATTTAAATGCTACCTTTATAAAGTGCAATATCATGTTTCCACTGTACATGCAAATATTCCTATTCTTTACTGGCTCGAGTAAAACAAATGTGATGTTGTGCTTTAAGTTAAAGCTTTTAATTGCTTTGTTTTTGCCGGCATGAGTTATAACAGAGCGGAGAACAAGGGAAAAACAAAAGGCCTAAACGGAAGTGTCAGTGGGGCTACTCCTATGTCTGCTCAACTGAGAGCTGGCCAACAACAAGCTGCTTGTTAAGACCAGCTCCCCTTTGCCTTTTTTGGCCATCTCCGTGTATGGCCAAGAGAACTGCACGGGAAGAAATCATTACAAATTAACGTGCTGATTAATTATGTGTTAAACCTTTAATCTAAAACTGGTTTTTAAAACTGTTTTTATATATTTTAGCATAGTTTTTGAATTCCTGGTTTGATCACAATTTCTTAAGCTAACTTCCCCGACTTTTCTGGCAGTGTAGTGCCACTCTTTCGGTTGTAATGAATACGGTCTCGTTAGATTTTTGGCGTGGTCTGTGGGGCGGGCCAGACGACTTATTTATGCTCACGAGAGTGAGCCCGTCCGTCTGCGTCCAGATGTCCGGCTGATTTGCATCTTTTGTGCATGCATCCAGACACAAACATACAGCCACACACACTCATCTAACACTTGCACACACACATATACAAACAGTGGCAACAATTATTGCATTTATGAAATTCACAGATACTCCGCTGGCTTCAGTTTGTAACTTTTGGGTAAAAAGCTGGGTTTTCCTCTTATTTTCCCAGAAGGTAGCCTCATTTTATGATTTTTGCCATTCGATATGGGATAAGTTAATGCAACATGAAATATATTTCATATCTGTGTGTAACTTTCACATAAATCTATAGATTTCTTCTGATGATTTCAGTCGCGATAATATTTATCTATATATATTTTATTTAATGGCAAAATAATTGAGCTGTTAATTACTTGTTCATTGATACAGCCTTATCTTTTTTAATTAAATAGCATAGATACAGATATCAAAACCAATTAAATGTAATAAATGTAAGCTGAACGCCATGCCAAATGAAACAATTTAAAAATGAGGAAAATGTTTGATATTTCATTAAAAAGAAACCAGAGAGAAAATAAATACTTAATAATTAACCAAAAACTGTGATATTCTTTATTTTAATTTCAATAAGGGAATAGAGACTTTTGTTATGATTTTCCCTGCATTTGGCTGGCTGTTCTGTGGCTGTAATTTTTGCTCCTGGAATCTCGTATACCCTCCGGCCCACAGCAATGGCAATTATCATACCCGCTCTCCTCCACAGAAGGTCCCAAAATCCGACTCCGAAAAACGAATCCCCAGTTGGAGAGCCCAAAACCCATTCGAATTCCCCGCCGAAGGATGCCGGGGCGCTCATTCAGTTTGCGGCTTGGTCTTGCGGCAGACAACCCTTTACTCTTTTGGGTGCGGGAACTTGGCCGGGTCATAATTTCTGAAATGTTTTGACTTGCATTCGCCCTTTATGCTGATTTACTGGCTGTTGTGGTTTTGTGACAAATCTGTTTTGCTCACTTCTGATGTGATATTCTCATTCTTTTGCAGCCCAGCGCAGCCCGGCCCGATGTGCGGCTTAAATCTGCCAGAAAGTTTTATTTCAAGCAATTTAGTTTTGCATTTGTTTGCCATGCTTACTATAATTTGCATATCCGAGTGTGTGCCAGTGTGTGTACTACGAGTATATGTGTTTTGCCATTTCGGCGGCACTCGAGCAGATTGTGTAAGGGCGGAACGATTTAGGCCCGGTCATTAGGCATAAATCAGTGTCTGTAAAACTCATTAAATCACGTGGCCAGCAATGGTAGGGGCGTTGCCCCGCTTGGCCTAGGCTCAAAAACGCCCCCTTCGGATGTATATCTTTTGGGTTTTCTTTATTTTTAGTTTGAGTTTGAGCTTGAGTTTATTATGGGTTCAGGATCTAGTCCCTTTGATCTCTGAGTTGGGTGAGCTTTAGCTGTTGCATCAGGCAACATTATACAGGAAACGAAACATTTATTGAATTTAAAATGTATCTTTTTAGAAATAAAATAAAGTATACAATAAAATAAAATAAATATCCAGAATTTCCTGCTGTTATTTCTCCTCTAGAAGTATTCTTTGTCTTCTGTGTATTCTCTGTACTATTTGAGTTCGAAAAGTAAACACCTTTGTATTGCATTACAGAGTCTTTCCTAAAGTATAAACCTATCTTCCTGTCAAGTATAAAATTAACTTGAATTTATTAGTACCACGACTCTGATTGATATCCAATTTCCGACCACATTTTTATTCTCTGTGTGCCTTTGGGAACTTGGACGTTCCCGAGAGCCAGCTCCCATCGGCATTTAATTCAATTTGAGACGTCCACACCTGATGCTGACCGTCGGGACAATAAAAACCTTAGTAAATCGCTTTGGTCTCTGCTAATTTATTGGCAGGGCTTTAATGATGATGATGGAGCTTGAGCTGGAATAACAATGCAGCGATGGATGGACCCCGGGGGCATCACGTAGACCATCCAGGTGCTGCTACTCAAGGTCGCGCTTGCAATCTCATCGCGGTCATAATAAATTTATGCAGCTTCGGTTCATTTCGGAGTCCCCTCTTTAGCAGTTTTTTTTTTCTTTTTCAGTTTTCTAGGGACCCCGGACAGGGCACTGAAGAAGTTATAAAAGCATCTGTGTGTGTGAGCGATGGGTGTTAATGCCGGCAAATTGCCGGCGGGTAATTGTCGTTGTCGGTAATTGTGTCCATGTGGTCTAGTAGTTGTCTCGGCCGGTTCTTGGCCCTTTCCATCTCTCTTCTACTCGCTACAATGTGGCTGATTTGTGCAGCAAACGAGGTTTGCAATTTTGTTACCATTTTGCTGGGATACCAAGGACAAATCATGGCTCTCGGACCCCAAATAATTGGTTTTCTGCCAGAGAGAGAGAGAGAGAGAGCGTACCCCAAAAATCCAATACCCTCAGAGTGTTGTCATAATTGCGGTTTTCGGTTGCCAGCCTCTCGATGGTTTTTGCATTTTAAGCCCTTAAGTATTTACACATCGTTAACTTTGAATTACCATGGCAGAGGATCTATTGAGTGTGCCGGCCAAGCCGAAGTCTGTTCTTAGTCACTTGCTCGGGGTGTCTCTTTCGTAGAAACAGTTGGTGTTCTTTTTTTCTATAGCTTCCATTTCAACGTATCTTTAATATCATAGTCGGGGGCTTCACTTGAAGAAAATGTGTGCAAAGTTTAGCTGAATTTCTTAAAGGATTATGAGCTTAGGTGCATACCAAAGCCAAATATTTCTCTGATTTAGTTTACTAAATACTTTAAAGATATATCCCTTTATTGAGAAGATATTGTATCTCTCTTGTATTTTCTAAACCAAATATTTATGCAATGTTTCCCCCTTTCGCTACAAGTTTCCTTCGAGTGCTTGGCCCTCTATCCTCTCATGTCATGGCTGAGGTTTTTTGTGTAATGAAACCGCAATTTTATGACCCATGGCCCTGCATATTCTTGGCCAATTTAAAGCACTTTTAAATCCCATAGTTTTGCATTGATTTCTCTTTTATATGATTTCCAACTTTGCCGTTCCAGCCCAGCCTTTTCTCCCCCTCAGTCTCCCTTACTCTTTATGGGATATATTTTTTAATAACATTTTTTACTGACCATATATGGGTGTTTCCGTGTGTGTGTTTGTGGAAAATCGGAATTTGTGGCATCTGCGGCCTTGTGTCCTTTCATCCCCCTCTCACATTTCCACCACCCCTCCCGCCACTAGTTATGTGCGTTTTATTATGTCAACATCGTGCCATTGTTCACAGAGAGTTCACTGGGATCATCATGGGGGGATTTTTGGGGATGAGCTCCAGCCTCCAGCCGCCTGGCCTGGTTCCTACTCTGCGTTTTTCTGCTCTTTTCGGGGAATGTTCCAGGCTTTTAGCTTTGATATATTTGTTAGTCTGACCATAAGCTTTGTGTAATAAAATTGTTGCATTTTGAGCCCGTAATTGTGCGGCTGATGGAGTGCATTTTGATGGAAATGGAGAAGGGAAACCCACCCCCCAAAGAAAAGGTTTTGTTAAGGTGTCCCTATCAAATTTAATAAAGGCAAACTCCTTAAATTTTTCATAGTGAACCAATTTCCTTGGCATAAGTTGTATTTATTCATGGTGCCCGGAAATTAGAAACCCAACACCGAAATCTTCTTAATCTGTATATCCATTTTTGTGGCGACTCATGTCACTGGACATAAATCGAAATCAAGGGGGGCGGAGGCTGTGACAGAACAGAAATCAAGCTTATCGGCCGACTGCCAATGTCTCCATTACCACCTGAGCCACGCCCATTTTGAGCCGCCCTCCTCCCCCACATAAACAAACAAACAAATGGCAGAATCAAGTAACTTAAATGTCATGCTGAGGGAAAACACGAGAAAATCTGCAATTTGTTTTATGTAATAGATTAAACTCTTCTGCCAGTTATATGTGCACTCAGAAAATTAAGGATACTGCAGTTTAAAATATGTATTTAATACAATAAATTTAAACCAAATTTGTAGACTGTAAGCGTTCTAAAAATATATCTTCTTTTAGTTTAGGAAGAACCAGTCTTATTTAAACTCCATTAATACCATAAACTCCTGCTAAATTGATTTGTATATCCATACCCAGCATTAAAGTTTCTTCTTCACTGAACAAAACCTTAGACTGAACCTTGAATTAAAGTTTTCGTATATTTTTTTTTCGTATATTAAGAAGCGCCTTTTATCCCCGGTGTATCCGTGCGGATAAGGCAAAGTCCTGGCACCGGCCAACTGCCAACTGGCATTGGCACCACTGACTGTCCTCCGCCTCCGCCCAAATGAAATTGAAGAAAATTGCATTTGCACGAGAGACAATTTCGAAACAATTGCAAAACTGTTTGACATGCTGCTGCCGCCATCCCTCTGTCGGCTCCCGTGGCCCGATTTCACCTGATTCTACCTGATTCTCTCTGCCAGTGCCAGTGCGATGCTGCCAAACAGTTTAGCAGGTAATGCCTTATATCGATATCGCTCCAAAGCTGCAATGGAGATAGAAACAGGAGCACACGAAAAGAAATGGAAGTCAAAGGATTGAGAAAGGAAAAAATATATCTTAAGTTAGGGGAAAGATTATTAAGTTATATATAAAAATAAAACGAAAAAATATATCCATAGTTTGGAGATTTGATCATATTTATTCTTATATATATTATATTATTATAGCTTCCTTTCACAAGGGAAATTTAGTTTAAAATCAGAATATATTATCCAAGCTCTTTCACTTCCTGCTATAATTTTTGTTTAATATTTTCTTTGCTTATTTTCTTCATATATATTATATTATTTATATTATATTATTATAGCTTTCTTTCACAGCAGAAATTTGGATCAGAAAGATCAGAATATATTCTTTAAGCTCTTCAACTTTCTCCTATAATTTTTGCTTACTATTTTCTTTGTTTATTTTCATCATAAAGTCGCATTTTGACTTTAAAATTCTGCTCGCTATCTCCTTAAGAAATTATCTTTTACAATAAACCCATGATTTTTTTTGCGTGTACGGAAAACACGAGAAGAAGCTAGAGCGGGTAAGAGTGGGGCTTGGCAGGCAGTTTGATGCAGTTTAGTTGACTATTGACTGCCGGGCGGAGCTCAAAAACTTGAGGTTGGGTGATATCACGTCAGTTGCAGCCAGTGGCAGCCACCGGACTCTCGTTCGTCGAGAGTTTTTGGCACATTTCAGTTTTTGGGCCAAAGCTGATTTCGTAGCCATTTTGCCCTTTTTGTCCTCGACTTCCGCTTCCTGTTCCTGTTCCTGTTCCCGTTCCCGTTTCCTATTCCTGTTCCTGCTGCTCGGGCTCTGGCCCTTCCGATCCGTGTCCATGGGCAGTAGCTATAATTTAGTTAAAGACAAAACGTCGCTGTGTCTGCAAAATCGAACATGATGCCAATGGGCCAATATTCGCTCCGTCAATGGCAGCGCCTGCTGCTGCAGTTCGTGTGTGTGTGTTTTGGCCAGACCATTTTTGGGGTGCCCCCTCACTGAAATTGGTATTGGTATCTGCATAAGGACAGGCACTGGGACTGGGTCTCGGACTCCGACTACAACTGCAACAGGGAACTGGGAACTGGGAACCCGGGAGTTGGGAACAAAGTGGGCGCAGGATTTTCACACCGGAGGAAAAATCGAAAAGGTGGTAGAATAGATCCTACTTTGGTTGTCGTTGGGAAATTCTTTAAGGGTTCTGTGTCTATTTATCCAGTTTTCACAATTGAAACCTATTTTATTTTTGAACTGGGTAACAGTAACTGGTAACAATAAATACATTTGTGCTGACATACTGTTCAAATTTCAGTTTAATCGGTTGATAAATATGTTATTTAATAAACAATGAAATTTCTTTGACTGCTGAACTTCTTCAACATCTACTTTTGTGTTAGCAGCAACAATAAGTGCTGCTCAACATGTTCCTAGCAACATTTGTCTTTACTTGTCGCAATGCTATTAGTACAAAATAGATACCCGTTGAGCACACTAGTTGTAAAACAAAATAATTATATGTCTGAAACTCTAGCCTTATCTAAACTATATTTTCATTGCATTTTAGTTACTTGGAGCTATAAACTTTTTTTCAGTGCAAGGTGCTGGCTGTGCCTGGCATGCCTGGACGAATTGGGCCCTGAGCAGTTGTAAAAACGGCCAGTCAAGTGCATAATTACTTAATTTCCTCCTCGCTTTATTTCGGCCACACATGGCCAGCGGTGGCTGGCTGGATGGCTAGCTGGCTGGCCATTTCCATTTCCAGATAGGGAACCGGGCCACCTTTCAACCTTTTCATTCGGCTAATTTTGAGTCCGGCTCCCGTGGGCAATTTTTCGGCTCAATAGAAAACGTGTTTGTCTTTTTAGTGTCGCATTTGATGCCACACAATCTCGTAGATTTCCCCAAACGTAGCCACTCGGAGCCGGCGGAAAAACTGTAAATTTGCACAATGACAGGCCTTGAGAGGCATTCGAAAAGGAGACCCTGCACGTAGTAACCTCACCGCTCGCCTGGCTCCACAATAACACAGAAATTGACAGACAAAAGCCAACGGCTTGAGCTACATCTCTCGGACACAAGGACCGAGAATGGAGCAGGATGGAGCAGCGATGGGACAATCGGGGCAACGGGGATACCCAGAACCGCTTCCGACTTCTCTTCAGGGCAACCCAAATTGTCAAAGCCAAGTTAAGACCTGTTTTGGAATAGAGGGCCACGTGTCCCGGTCCGGTCCTGGCTTCACACTTGTCCCCACCATACAGTTGGATCCTTTGTACTGTCAAATGGCTACTCTTACAGTGTATGTTCTTTAAGGTGAACTCTATATATATATTTGGTTTAATTTATAAGTATATTAACTCTATAAACAATCACTTAATCTGGGAATTTGTACGAATTTGCTGGGATTATCACAACAAATGATTTGATTTCTCACTTTAATTCATCTTCAGCGAAATTGAGTTAAGGAAGTGATGACTGTTTTAGATAAGGGCCCGAAGAACATGGACAAAACGGAGACTGAGGCCAAGCCAAGACCTGGCCGAAGGTTTGTCTTGGGCCCCGGTCTACACCTGTTGCCAATTGTTGTCTACACTGCTGCTCTGGCCGGCAGTTTATGTTTATGCTTATGTTTATGGCCCTGGCCGACAAGACAAGACCTCTCCGGGCTTCCGCTTAGCCGAAGATGTAGTGTCCACAGGATTTTGTACATTTTGTTTACCTTTTTTTTTTTTGTTTTGGTTGTTGCTGTTGCAACTTTTTATTTGTTTTAAATAAATTTTACACGGAAGCTTTTATGTAGATTTTATGGTAATTTGTCCGGCAGATTTGCCGCCGGTTGCATAAGGTTGAAGAAGGGACGGAGTTGTTGTAAATGGCCAGTCGAGGCGAGAGTGGCTTGTCTACTCAGCACTCGAAGCACTCCGAAAGCCACAGAAGCGGATTTAAGTGTAACACTTTTTATTCCGATTGTATGTTTTATTTTGATTTTCTGTGCTTGGAAGTGCTGATTCATGGGGGAAGAATGGCCTGGGAATTACATGACCAGAAGTTTCTTTCAATCTTCGCCGGCTGATCTCTCGACTTTCGCCCATTAACAAAGTGTTTGCACAGATACGACCGATATAAAGAGACATTTAAGCACTGAGAAAAAAAATATGGGATTTACGACATACAATTGAGTGAGAAATCTTGAGTTTATAATTATTTAAATATTTTAAAACAGAATGCAAGGTAAACCCCAAAGATTAGGCTGAGCTGCGGTGTTTAGTGTGGAGTTTATGGTAAAATATAATGTATTCTTTACCGAAATAAATATTTTTAAATATCAAAATAAATATTTAAGAATAACAAGGTATTGAAATTAAAAAAAAAATATTATATTACACATGAAATACCTGAATTATTCGGATTAAATGTATATCTCGTAGGTAACAAATGCTTTTTGGTCTTAGAAACTTTACAAATTTAAACACAATATAAGGAAAACTATAAAGACAAAACAGCACTAGATCTTAAGATTAATATAAAGGTAAAATATAATGTATTACGTTAATAAATAAAATATATTCTAAAGAACTTTAAAGGTTTCAACGCGATATAAAGTAAGCCCAAAAGATAATAATAGTCACTGAATTAAGATGAAGGTAAAATATGATAAATATCGAATTATTCGAAATAAATGTTTGTTATTAGCAAATTTATTTTTAAGCACTTTAAAGATTTAAGTTCCATGTAAAGTAAACACAAAAGATAATAATACCTACTGAATTTAGATGAAAGAGAATATAATAATAAATAAATATATATAATGTATTTTTAATCAAAATAAATGTTTTTTATTATCTAAATATATTTTTAAGAACTACAAGTTATTGAAAAATAAAATAACGATCTAATAGGCGATAACACACAATCAATGCTTTGATCTTACACTTCAAATCTAAATAAGAATTCTCCTAAGTAACAAATGCTTTTTCATACAAATAAAATGCATAATTAAATAGATTTTCGGCCAGTGTAAGCAGGCTTGCGTGTGTGTTTGATGGTAATGGGTTCATCTAATCGATTACATCATTGAGAAATCGCGTGCCTCGCGCTCGGAGTTCAAGTTGAAGTTGAATTGTTGCTTAATTCGAGCGTTTTGCTTATTTGTCTTACTTTGTTTCTGTTTGTCTTGGGTAATTTTGTTTGCTTACTTGTCTGCTCACTTGTTTGCTATTTTTTGTTGTTGTTTTTTATTGTTTTGTTTGTTTGTTTGCTCTTTTCTACGCTTCGTTTGATTCTAATTGAAATTGCATCATGATGAGACAGTGGAATTATATATTTTTTGTTTTTTGCCTTGGGGCAGAGAAAGCCTTTCGCCCTTCGCCTGGCAATTGGAGAATGTGCGAAATTCGACACTTCAAGTGAATAATCTTATTGATTTCACTCAGATTCCAGCTAATTATAGCCTCAGTCATGATATCACACTTTTCGATACTGGGTCAATGTCTTAAAACCAGTTAGACAATGCATTTTATGGTCTTACTTAATTGCTTGGCTCCTATTGTAGTCGGTTCCTGGTTTTATTTGCCAGTGGCGAGAAGAGGAGAAGGAGGAGTTGGCAATTCCAATTTGCATAAAGCAAACAAAATATGCAAATTGCGGCGGCCAGAGACCCAGAAAAATAAAAAGAACTTGACCACTTGACGGGCACAAATCATGTTTACACATGAGTAGCGGCCACTTCAGGGTTCGTCCCCATTTGGCCGAGTAACCCAAAACCAAAACCAAAGGCAAACGCAAAAAAAAAAACCCCCAAAAAATACATCCCAGCCCTCATCGTGCTTATTGGCAGATAATTGACACATAAAATTAGCATAATTTCTGAGCAAGTGAACTGGGCAGATAGCCATCGGAATGCATAATGTCCGGCCAGCGATATCATTTCACTTTTCAGAGCGCTCTTCCCCTCGGTCTCCGTCTGGCTCGGCGTGTGCAAAAATATTATTAATATGTATATTTGCCAGCGCCCTAAATGTATAGAATTTAAATTAACAAATTTTCACAGCATTTTTTTTGGGTGTTGTCTCCGAGATTCTTATCTATGCAGATGGTTTGGATCCACCCGGAAAGCTGTAGAAAGTGAGATAATATGTTGGATAGATGCGTATGCGTGATATTTGAGAAATGGTAAAATATTCGTTTGAATTAGAACCTTTAAATCAATATGTCAAGATTTTATGATAATTAATTAGTTATTTTAAGAGACTAGAGAATTTATTAAGTGATTTATTCTACTAAAAAAGTAGAATATAAGTTAGTTTTTACGAGTAGTAATAATTTCATTGATTTGTGTTGGCTAGCTTTTTGTTTATCTTTTATATTTGACTTTGATGCATTGAATTATTGGATCTGGGCCACGCCCACACATAACTCGACTGGCAACGTTGTCATTTTGTTGTCCTGCGACAAACAATTTAATTTATGAGAATCCCTCTGAAACTAAAGACAGAATTGACAAAGTGAGCATTTAAGGCCCTATAAGGAGAGGGCAAAAAGCACGGACAAGAAGTCAAGTTGAAATGCAGAAGGAAGACGTCCTTCGATCGAAGTGCAAGTGTGAGTTTTCCTTTTCCTTTTTTTTTTTCTTCTTCCTTTGTTCCTTATCTTTCCCTACATTTGACACTTGAGTGCGCTTTGCCTGAAAGTTCTTCTTGTTGCTGTGTTGATGTTGGCCAGTTTGCGCAACGAATCAAATTTAAATTTTCTTGATTGTCTGCTCGAGTGGCAGGCCAAAAGCAGTAGGCAACCACGGCTAAAACCCGGCCAAAAGAGAGATCCTTTTTGCGATTTTGCGCATAATAATAATTTGAACAACGTGCCTGGAATTGATGACTGGTCAGCGATGGTTTGCAACTGTTCTTATTGCTCTAGTCCACAGTGGAAAATTACAAAATAAAATGTAGGGTTAAAGATCTTCCTTAGTTTTTATATTTGCAAATTTTTTAAATTTTATTTAGTGATCTTTGCGTTATTTTGGAGTATTGTAAATTGGTTATTTCTTCTTTAAGAATGTATTAAGTGGTATTTAATAAAGGTATATCATAGAAAAATTCAATTTTTCTAAAGCTAACCTGTAACTAGAAATTATCCCGCAAGTTTCTGGTATATTTTCTTTTTTAACAACCTTTTAAAATATTACAAAATAATTGAATTTCCCCTAAAAATATGACTAAAATCGCAGCCACATATTAAAACTATTATAATCAAATAATGACCGATTTCTATAGTTTTTATCCCTGTGCATCTGGAAGTGTGTCGCGCTGGGCCTGAGTGACTGATGGACTTGCTCACTGACATGGCTCAGACGGGAGGAGACCCGGCCCCACAACCTCCCCTTAGCTCGTTATCTTTCCAACATTTTTTTTCAGGCCAGCTCCTCGACGCTTTTTTTTTTTTTTAGCACTTGCTGTCAACGCGTTCGGCGGCAATCTATGGGCTGTTAAATGGAGCAAAAAAAAAAGTGTTGCTCCGAACAATGGTGTCAATTAAAGTTTACATTGTTACGTTTTAAGGCAGCTGCAGGGGAAATTCACCGAACGACCTTCACTTTAATTTTGAATACATGAAGAAATTTCGCCCTGATAAACAATAATAATAAAAACGCTCAGCCATAGCTATATATTATGAGGTTTCCCTTTTCGAGGTGGCTGCTCATTTGGTTTGATGAAGGTTTTAGGACCACATAAAAATAGATAAATGCCGGCAGCAAAGAGGTTCCCATTTTTCGAGTTCACAGAACTCTCATTTGTCTGGTTTATTTCTGGCACAAATGAAATACAAATTGTCCGCTTTTGAACCCGCAAAACAATGGCAAAATAATTTTCATTTATGGTTAGTAAATTATATATTTGCTTATTATTTATTTTATGCATATTTCTGTATTTTATGGGCTCGTAACTTTGTCTTTTTTTTATTTACAAATTCAGGTTTAAATCAAGTTAATTAGCCAAACGATTGGGTGTTATTTATTTAATATTTTGGAACATTGTTTATGGGCAATTGCTTGTCAAAAAAAGTATTTCGTATATTTAAATTATTGACAGTTTTCAATTAAATTCTTTAATTTTTTACACTCACCACTTTCTTAATTTTTCTGTGGGTTTTGCTTTGCTTTTTTAACACTTTGTTTGTGGGGACACTTTAATTTTTTTGGTGGTGACAACACTTCACTTTTGTGACATATCCTGCCGTCAGGATATATATTTTTTTGAGAATTTGTAAAGTCGGTGCCGGGAATCGGCGCACGCGTAACCGTATCGGGAGAGTTTTTGCTGCAATGGTCAGTGGGGCCGGGTTCTTTTATACCCTCGTTCTGAATTTCTTCTGCCGCCGCCGCTAATGAACGTCATTATGAGGTTCCACTGCCCCTGGCGACTGCGCAGCCAGATTCTGGGCCCGACAGAATTCGCGATCTTTTCGCTGTAATGAAAGCCCAAGCGTCGCCGTCGCTGCCAACGTTGACGCCAACATCTGCCGCATAAATTGTAAGCGGTTCGCTTCATTTTAACCCATTGAGAACATGCATCTTGAAACGCTAAATAAAATACAATTTAAAAGGCATAAAATTTGCATGCTTCTATAAGGTTTAAAATGGTGAATTTCAAAAAGTAGGATATTATTCTGTGTACCTTTTAAGATTAGATTTATAGATCTGCGATTCTACTTTGATTATGATTATAATTTAAAAAATGTTAGTTTGATATTTCGAATTTTATATAGTATTTACACAATTATTAAATCTGGCGAAAGCCTGAACTCTCCCTTTTATCTTATGGTTTCATCATTTACAATAAAAACATAATTTTTTAAGTTAACTTATTTTAAATAAGTTCTGTCAAGCCTTAAGAAGGCTTAGAAGTATATAGTTTCCTAAACTTTCATGTAAAAAATATTAATTAACCTTTTAAGGGCTTCATTCCATATAGTAGTATTAATAATTAAAATAAAAATATTGTTTTTCTGACATTACAAGCTTAAGAAATATATTTTATTGAACTATTATACATATTAACCCTTAATAATATGTTTAAGTGTTTTATATTTCTTTAACTTGACATCTAAAAATATTAAGAAACATTTCTATACTTCAGGTTTTTAATTTCCTCTTAAAGTATTTATAAACAATGACTTAAATGTACAGCATTTCTAAGCTGATAGACTTGTAAAAATATTTTCTTTTCATGGGTTAAGCGGGAGATTCTCAAGACGTCGACTTCGCTGCCGCTTTTTGTCTTTGCGAATTTTTGCCTTTGCCAGCCGCGCTCTATCTCCCTCCCTTTCGGACGCACTTAAACCAGAATTCTTACCAAAAAAAGGCAACAAGAAGACGGGCCAAAGAATTCGGCTTCTTGTTGTTGGCCAAGCGCGGTGGTTTTTTTTGGCCCTGTCTTCTGCGATTGGCCAACTCCCTACCAGGGAGAGCCCTCAGCTGTTTTTGTTTTAATTTTCTTTGTGGTTTTTTACACTGTTTTTTTTTTGGTTCGTTACTCACTTTGCGCGTTTTTTGTTTTGTTCGCTCATTTTGGTTGATTTATGCCGGAAAATATTTGTTTACTGTTTGTCAGCCGCGATTCTGGCAGAGCAACAGGTGATTCATGGGCCTTTAATTAAGTCAGAGTGCAGGCGGTAAATCTGTATATCATTCGAGTTAAGAGATACTGATTAACGCTGCAATCCTGGGCAATTTCTCACTTCCGTTCTCATTTCCCAGTCTTCTTCTCCTTTTCACCAAAAATGTTTCAATCTCTAAGTCTTGGGGACTCCCCACCCAGCCCAGAAAATCAGTTGCCTTATCAGCGATGAACGTGAGGGGATTGTTTTCCAGCCAGAAATTGAAATCCTCTCGTCGAATTTTTGTCGTAACCATAAAGATAAAAAAATGTTTATATTTATCTGAGTGAAATTAATTCCAAGCGCTCTACGGTGAAAGCGTTTTTTTTTCGTATTGGTTTTGGTTTCTTTCCACTGAAGCACTTCCGAATAAAATTTAAATTCGTCCAAGATTGTGTTCTTCTCTTGATTTTTCTGCCTCCCCCGAACTTTGCTAAATTTTCAATATCAGTGTCAGGTTCACTCTGGCAAAGTTGGGCGGATACTGGCCCCGGAGTGTGGTTCTACACTGAGAATATAAGAAAATTAACAGAATATCCTTACTCAGCTGGGAACATAAGGCAAAGACGTGGTGTACATAAAGTGTAGATACTATTTGTTTGGGAATTATTTAAAGAAAAATAATATATTAATTAGAAACGTTTATATTAAAGTTTATATGCATTGAAGATACTAATTTAATAGTTTAAAAAACTAACTTTAAATTGTAGATAAATATTAGACCGCTTTCTCTTAATAATCCGAATTTTAAGATGATTTTTCCTTGTGTATCTTGTATCTCAAGAAGATGCCTAGCGCAGGTGTTGGCGCCATCAGGCGGGACGACTTGAACTTGTTTCTTCTGCTTTTTTTTTACTTGCTTTTTTTCGTGCTTCTGTCGATTTTGTTGCTTTTCTGGCAGTTTATGCTCGCACGTGATTTGCATTCGTAAATAGCCGAGACATCGTGTGTGCGTTTGTTTGATATACAAATGCTAAAATAATAAATTGCCCCGAATTATTGGCACTTTCGTTGCGCTGATAAAAAGAATGTGTCTTGGTAATAACAATAATAATGCGACAACGACATCAGCAACATCTTTCCCTTTTCCCGAGGCCCCCAAACATGCTATCATATCGCAGGATAGCATCGCATCGCATCGCATCTTGTTGAGCCCGGTGTTAAGACCACTCCTCCAGCTCCCTCTCCACACAAATGTGTGCCAGCCATAAAAATATTATTATGATTTTCAATAATCACACGCATTAAATTATCATAATGCGAGCATTTTCAATATTTCCACGCCTCGGCGGTGCGTTGAGAGGTCGGCTACGCCCGGTTTCCGCCACAGATTTTCCAATTTGGCCCCCGTTGAAAATTGAAAATGCTACCACCATCACCAGCACCGCGAAACGAGGGGAGGCCAGAGCCCAACAGATGAGCTGGGGTATTATTTTTTATGAATATTAGTTAGTGAGATTTCAGGCTAATTTTTGCAGTGAAATATTTTTGGCAACAAGGTAAGAAAAGATAACTTTATTTTTTCATTTACAAAATATTTTGATTACAATTTATTTAAGTTCTAATTTTGAACATATCTTACGTTTATCTCAGTTACCTCAGAGTTCTCTCAACCCCGTTTTGCGTCATCTCTGAGGGCAACCGCAATAAATGTCAAAAATGCTGTAACCCAATTTTGTGCCAGCCTATAAACATATCTGGCTTAAATGTCCGCCAAGAACCGGGATTTGAAGTATAATAAAAAGTACAAATAAGCGAATGATTTCTAAGAAGAGAACACTTCTTAGTCCGCAAAAGGCCGCACAGCACAGCTGACAATGACGCATCAAAAGCGGCTTTCTTTCTCAGCCGTCATCTCAAAAATACAAATAAAATTAAGTTAAGAGAAATATACTCGTACCTGCAAAGGCCAGACAGCCTTCTAGATACAGTTAAGTAAATTTTAATGTTTTCCTTCGCCGAAATCACTTGAGGAAACCCCAAAAATATATATCTTATCGCGAACTAAGCACTCGAGCAGGCGAATTTCAGTATTTCAGAAGGGCCCACACATGTGGGAAGAGTACAAAAAATAAAATAAAAAACAGACAAGACAAGAGACCTGTCTCCAAATCAGTACTTTCACCGCTTGACGCCTTAAATGCATGCTGATGAGAGGAGCCCAGATGATGACGCTGTCGTCGGTGGTGGTGGCGGCTAATAGAAAGTTCTTTCCCCAATTAATTGACAACCGAGAAATGGCCAAAACAAAGCGAAACCAAAGCAACCAGCAATAATCGAAATGAAATGGCACAGACTTCGTATATGGGATAAGCGGCGGTCAAGGCAGGCCATTAAAAGTAAATCCAGTGCAAGAAGCTCGCCCTCAACGGAGACAACCTCTGAATTTTTATAAACTTGTCGCAGACGTGCCTCATTGGTGCTGTAATTGTTTATTGTATTTATATATATATATATGTTTTTTTTCTCCCTTGGTATTATCTTTTTGTGCTTTTTGTTTTGCACTACCCACACCCTGTCAAAAATTCTGTGCCAGTGACCGAGAAAAATTGGTTTTTGCCGGCTGTTCAGCCATGCCGACGCCTCTGGCTATTTGGTGTTTTTTCTTTTTTTTCGGGGGAGCGTATCTAGCGGATACAATTGAGCATTCGCTACCAGTTGGCTGATTGATTTAGCCAGAAATATTTCGCGCTGAACTTGAGCTTTTGGCGATTGTTTTTGTTTGGTATTCGGGAACGGTACAAACCGGTTGCTCTTGTAATTAAAAGCCGCCCAATGGCATTGTTTTTATGCTACTCTTCTATTGGGATTTTAAGGGAATAACGCGATCACAGACAAAAGGCAAGTAATAAAATGTATAAAAGGAAATTTTGCCATTTATGGGGGTTTGTGAAAGAAATTCTATTATTTTTCAGGTAAACTAGATATAGATTTGTGATTGAGAATCACCATATATATTTTTTAGAAGTTCAGTAACATCGATTTTAAACTATTTACTCTGCAGTTTGTGTTAATATAATAAGTCTTCTTAACAGTTAATTAAAGGAAAGCTAACTTAATTAATAATATGATAAAATAATGTATTTATGTATATAAGTTAATTTGTTAACAACAGTTTGGTTAATAAAAAAGTTATTCAGATGTAATTATATAAAAAAATACGGTATTTATTTAATGAATTTTTGTAAGTCATAAATCGATTCGCAATCCAGATGCCAGATCCAACAGATATAGTTTTTGTTGCAGACAATTACAGCAGGTTTATAGTAAACTTATATATATTATATAATATTAAAGAAACCTTTAAAGTTTAGGTTTAGTCTGCCAATAATAAATATCTAATTTTTTGTAAATATAGAGCAACCAAGAGTCGCTTTGAACCACTAGCTCTGATCGTTATCAAATTGCCCGCCTAACTGGGCAATATTCAAATCGTTCTCTAAATGTTTAGCTTAAAATCAGAGTTAGAGAGAGCTCGTTTAGCTGTCGTCGCTCCTCACGGGAGGCTAATCAATTCACCGGCTGACAGCTTCCAAGAAGCCAACTCGATGACCGGTCCATGATAGGGGTTTTGAACAGCGGAAACTGAGGGAATTCTCCCCCAATAATTTGCATAGATTGGAGCAAGGGCGGTCCTCTATAAAGGGGGAAGCCTCACCTTTTTTTTTTATCTTGTTCTTTATGCCATAATTAATAAGCATCAAATGTTATGACGCATTAATGCTAATTTCTTTTGTCCGGACAGACAGGTGATTGCTTCATCCGACTGAGTATCGCCCGCCAGGCCATATCTCTTTTATTCCCCGATTAATTTATGCAGAATGAAATTTGCATTTAAATCACAGCTTGGCTTGTGTGCGATATGTTTACTTTTTAACTCTGCGGATAATTGATTGGGTTCACGGAAAAGGTAAATACATGAATATAAAAGTTTTTAATGCAGCCGCCGAACAGCACTTATCAGTTAAATCAAACACACAGTGTCTACTTAGGGCAAATTACAGTAATTTTAGCAATATAATCAAGGCGTTCGGTCAGGTGGATATCTAAATATAGACACAAAAGACGCTAAAACACCAATTATGAGCCTAGTTGTTGTTCTGGTGGATGCAGCCAGCGAAAATGTGCAGAACGCCTGGAAGGCGATGATGATGTAAAGGAGGAATGCCAAAGGACAATTAGCGTTGGCCACAAGACCCAAGAACTCCAACTCCAACTAAAAATTGAACTCTCCTACCAAACAGGAAGAAATTAAGCAGTCTTCTCAAGCATAATTCTTTTATTTTTAACAATAAAATGTATGCTTTAATTTATTAAGTACTCATCTATAGATTTCTCACTTAACTTCAGTAAAATTTCTATCTCTTAATAAATATATATAAATTAGATATTAAGTATATCTTTTCCTGAGTGCATTCCTTGTTCTGGGCACTGTTTGGTTCAAGATCAAAGCCCATAAAAGGCGCAGTCTGAGGCCGCATTTGTATCTAAATTTAGACAGTCTCATTGCGGTCCCGGCCACAGACACTCCCCGAAGCCTTCTTCTCCTTTAGCGCCCAGGAAAAATCAACAGGAATATCAAAAAGCCAAAGCCAGAGGCACAGCCAACGTCAGCAGATGTCATAGATTGTCATAGTTAGCTGATGCTGATGCTGATGCTGATTCTGATGATGATGGGGCAGAGTCGAGGACTGGAGGACTGGAGTGAAGGACTGGCAGAGGACTACAGCTGCCGGTCGCAAAGTGTCGACGAGTGTTTGTGGCATTTCCGCAGTGCGGACGGCTAACTAAATTAGCCAGCTTCTCCCTTTTGCCATGGCCATTTTTGCAGTTGCAGTTGGCCGTTTGCATCGCTAGCTATAATTAGATGAAATCATTAAGTTTTCATTTGCTGGCATTTTTTGATTTCATTATTTTGTATTTTACGGCGCCTTTAAGCCCCATTTTACGAGCCTTATCTACGGTAAGGCGTATCAGGATATCTTGCAAGTGACTTGAGTGCATCTGAAATGCCTGTAAATGGCTGTCAAAGCGGCTTTCGTCTGTTGTCAGTTGTCTGTGGCTGTTGGCTTTGGTGTTGGCTTTGACTTTGGCCAACTCTCCTCGGATTTCGGTTCCCCAGTTGGGTGTGCAATAAAATTGTGGCCTTATCATAAAATGGTTATTCTTATGTCTGTTGACTTGAGCATTTTGAGGATTTTAGCATTTTTGTTTTGGACAGCGCGCAGGCTCGATGGAGTGGCGTTTAAAAATAATATCTTAAGTGTTGTATTTACGATACATTTTTATGCCTTAACGTTTGTAATTTGCAATAATAAACATTGTTATGGTTTCTACGCCATAAAGTCCTGGGTTTTTGCTTGGCTATACGCTTTTTTCCTTGCAATTTTAATTACTCACATGTAGGCCATAAATATATATGCTTAAATATGATTGTCAAAGGTTAATTAGTCTCAGGGCATTACCATAACCCCATAGCCGGTGACCTAACCCTAATAACCACGTATATATAATATATCCAGGTTCCCATTGGCGTGCGAATTATTACTTAATTAGCTTTTCACTTTAAAATGTCCTCATCTCATTTCGAGCTTGGGCTAATTTATTTATTTTTATTTTTTTTTTGCAGAGAACTTTGCGTGCTTGACGTCTTGTCGCAGCAATTTTTCAAATGCTCACCGAGGAGTTGTTTGCAATTTATTAAATTAAATCATATTAGAACGCGACGTGGCCAGGGCCGTAAATAGAAATTATGACACATTTCGTGCGGACACGAAAGCCTAATATCTAAATGTCGGTCTTATTAATTAGGCCGGGATTCGTGTGTGGTTACAGATTGTAGTCTCTGCGCCCAAGCCGCACGATAATGTAAAAATTTACCATCCACGTAGCTCATACGCAGTGGTGTCTCTGTTATTTAATTTATTATTTAGACTCATTTACATTCATTATGTTTTTGCTTTGGCCCAGCCCTTGAATATTATATATATTATATTTGCGGGGAATTTTTGATATTACAAATAATATTATCGCTTGCCAGGTGAGCAACTTTTGAAAATGTGTAATTTTCTGCTCTCTCCACGTTCTTTCTGGATATTTTTTTTTAGTTATTTTGCGGCGACGTCAGGATATTACAACCTTCGCCTCTCATTTTTATTTAGTAGTGCATGAGTTTCCTACATTTTTCTTTTCATTAGCCGCACTCTGCTCAACTCATTTGCCATGCTCTCTGAGCCGTGAGCTCCGTTGTCCTGGCAGCAAATAATTAAATTTTATTTCAGTCTTTATTCTTATATTTCTTTATACCCCGCAGTTGATGGGAAGCATATGTCGATCTGTTTTATATATTGACATAAAATCTATTAACTACAATTTGTTGTTACAAAAATCGTTGATCAGAATAAATAGGAATTAAGTAGGTCAAAAATAAAACTCTTCTATAAGTGAGTAACTAGAAAATTAAGTATCCCACAAAATAGAACATTAATTTAAACAAATCTCTTTGTGAATATAAAAAGATGTGATAATATTAAACATATTATAACTATTATTTATTTGAATAAAAATTCTTAAAAAAATCACCAAACCAAATACTTTTAATTACGAAATAAAGTCCTTGTTATATATATTTTTTTCATAGTTCCCTTGAACCAATATACCCTTAAAAAAACGGCCTTCCATCATTTTGTTTTTGCGTTCGTTCACATTGACATCACTTTGAAAGGAAATGCGACAGTTATGAGCACGGCTGTCCCTTTGCTTTCGCTGATTCTTTAATAATGTTGTCATTTATATTTTCACTATTATGGACATTTTTTGTTGCTGTTATTGTCATTATTCATTATACCGTTGGCAATAATGGCTGAAGTGTTATTTGTGTGTGCCTTTCCCTCAAAAGCCACATGTCCTTTAATATTTTTGTAAAAAATTTCCAGGAACCCGGGTGTCGTCCCTTTTGTATATTTTTTACGCAAATACCGTGAACCGTCCCCCGGTTGGCATATTAAGTGAGCCATTATCATTAGTTATATGCGCGTGTAAATGATGGCCGAGCCCCACACTTTTTACCCGAGTTAATGTTAATGAGCCGCAATCACATCAGCACATCGGGCTACAGGACTACAGGACTACAGGACAGCGGGCAGCGGTAGAGTCCTTGCACAACTTTGGTTGTTTGTTTGTTGTCTCATTTTTGTGGGGCGGTTAATTTTAAATTAATTAAAAGTTGGTTGTTTGTTGCTTTTAACATATATGGTTTGGGGGATACCGCTTGGAGATTGGGAGTTCCATGTTCTTAAATTAAATTTAAAAGGAATTTGAAGCCTTCGATTATGAATAATTTTGTTCTGATATTAAAATATAAAATGTAAACTTTAGTTTGCAGTATAATTTTCTATAAAATTTCTTCGAAAGTCTATTAATAAATGCTTTTATATATTAATTATTATGCTATTTTATTTATATTATATTATGTTATATATATTATATTATGCTTCATATTTGTGAGTTAAAACCAACTGATTTTGTTCTTTTTTAAAGCAGCTCTGTATACAGTTTTTCCTTTGATGATATTTTAGTTTCTTTTTATCAAAGAAATGTATTTAAACGGCTTTATTTCATTGTTTGACTGCTGGGAATTTATTTTATAGACATTTGACTAGTTTGTTATCCCCGAAATCAGATTATTCGTCTTAGTATATATCTTACTTTGCCGAATCGTTCATGACTTGCCTTAAAGATATTTTTCTGCAATTGTAAATTGCATTTATTTGAGACCTTCTTTCAGACTTTATTTGATTCATTTTAAACAGTAAACAAGAAAGAAAACAATCTCCATATTTGGCCTCAGTCAACACTTGTAAGTCAGCTGAATTTTCTGCTGAATTTCATCTCAAATTATGCAGCCAGTTTATTATTAAAATCAATTTGCATATCACCTACCTGTACCTACTATATATATACGATATTTTTTTGTTGTTGCTCATTTTCGGTAATTACGCTGACACTTTGGTCTTAAATATGCCACAGTCTTCCTCTGGCCCCGTTGCCAGTTTTGTGTAGCCCACGGATTCGCCACTTTTAGCCCCTTTTTTCCCTTCTCGTAACTGGACGAAGCCCGGCACAAAGGACCATAAACAATGAGAACAGGTGAGTGAGTGGAGAGGTGGGTAGCGGTAGGGGAAAGCACCTTTTGGTGTATTTGCGCTCATTTATCATGCGGCAAAGTTGTTAAGCAGCATTTTAATTTTTTAACAGTTTTGCCGGGGCGCAGAAACAAAATGTTTTTGTGTATTTGTTTGTTTGTTTGTGCGGCCAAAACGAAATGCATGAGACAGCTTAAGTGAGCTGCGCGCTGCTGCTCCAAAAAAGGCGGCAGGATGGCAGGACGAGGGCGTGGCATTTTTGAAATGGAGATGCGACGGGGGATGAGGAGGGGGATGAGGACGGGGATGAGGATACGGATGTGGCAAAAACAAAAGGGCTGCCAGGAGTCGAATGAGCCGGTTTTTGTCTCTGGGTTCGTTGCTCGACATTTAAGTGCAGGAACGAGCGTTGTCCCGGTTTATCCGCACACTTTGGGGAAAAATGTTAAACGAAATCAAGTAGATGAATATCTGCATTCCTTAAGGACACGATAAGTAAACAATTTAACTATACATTTATAATGTATTTAATAAATATATGAATGATTAACATTTATAAATAGGTTTAAACAAAATAAAGAAATGCGTGGTGTTTATTTTTAGAGTTAATT
>JAEIIG010023241.1:0-11269 GCA_018904695.1 Drosophila parvula
ACTGCTATTGTTGAGCTCCATTTTAGCTGACTGCTCTATCTGCTCCTCCACCACCATATCGCCCTCAAGCTCTTCCTCCTCCTCCTCGACTATGACATCGTCGTCGTTTAGCTGGGCTCCCTGCTTGGCGGGCGTCACTGGTGTTGATTTGGTGGCCGCCTGGTCCAGCTCCATTTCCCAATCGGTGGCATTAAACACCACCAACGGTGAGGAGGTCTTCATTACCCCACCTGAGCCCTGTTTCAGCTCCGTTGCCGTGCCGTTATCCGCCACTATAATGGGCATATTGATGAAATCGATGGGTGTGTCCTCGGTGATGAGTTGATTGGGCTTGGTCTTGGCCCCACCGCTGGCGGGAGATGTGGCACTGATGGTGGTGGAGGCGGGGGCCGTGGAAGTAGCCGCCCCAATGACCAGCACATTCGATTTGGGCTTGTTGGCGGCGGCCAGTGTGAGAGCTCTCATGCTGCTCGCCGCGCTCGCTGGCAGGAAGACGAGATTGTTCTTGCCACCGCTCGTTGTGGAGAAGGTCACAGTGGTGGGCTTGACGCCTGGCTGCTTGGCGGAGCTGGGGCTGCTGCTGACTGTCCCTGCACCTGCACTACTACTCCCGCTTCCTGCTGTGACCTGTGGCTGCTGCAGTATCTGCTGTATCTTTTGTATGCTTATGCGCTGCTCCCGATTTGAGGGGGAAATAGCTGTGGCTACTCCTGATCCACCCGCTGCTGTTCCCGCGCTGCCACTCGCATTGTTCAGCTTGTGTATGATGCTGCCCGCCGGCAGTTTGCCCGGCTGCAGGAACACCTTCCCATTCGGTGAGCAAATCTTGATGTTTCGCAAGGCACTGCTTGGCACCTGCTTGATGGTTGCTGCTCCTCCCGAGCTGGTGGTTAGCTTGATATTTCCGAGAATCTGGGGGGCAGCAGCTGCTACAACCGTTGCTGCGCCGCCCGACCCTGCTGCTGCTGCCACGGCCGCTGTTCCGCTAGCAACCTTCATCGGAGGCGGTGTCACCTTCGCCCGGAAAATATTGGCCGCCATTGGGGCTCCTGCCGACACCGGCAGCGGTGTGATTAGGGTATTATTCAAGCTACTAGCTGGTATATTCTTGATGATATTAACAGTGGAGGCGCTGCTCAGGGGAGTTGTTACTCGCGAGTCCTTGAGAGGTGACAACGGACCCACCATTGGATCCGTGTACGGAAGCAGGCGAACCGCCGAACTAGGTAAGGTTTTCGGCTTGGCCTCACCACCGCCGGCGACGCCGTCCAAGATATTGAACTTCTTGGGAGTGAGCTTGGTGCCCAACGGCAAAAGCGTGCTGGTGGAGTTGGTGGTGGGTGAAGAGGGCACCGCTGCTGCTGCCGGCCTCAATTTGGCGCCCATCGGCGGAGCTGGGATCTGCTGAACACTGATGATCTGCGGAGTCAGAGGAAGATTTGCGGTGGAAATAGGTATGTTGCTGGTAGTAGAAGCTGGAGCAGGCGTGGGCGGCGTGGCGTCTGTCTGCCTCTCATCCACAATATACTTCTTGACGGGCGTACTCTGACTTTGCACCTGCACCTGAACCTGCACCGGTGAAGACGGCAGCTTCTCCTTGAAAACAATGGGCGAATTGGCGAATCCTCGAGCGCCTGGAGTTGTTGGCGAACCAATTTCAGACGCTGCTGCCGCCGATCCGCTTTGCGGCCCATAAACGAATGGCTTTAGGGGTTTCAATGGCTTCAGCGTGACCAGCGGCCGCGGATCGTTGAAGAAGGTGTAGGGAGGTGTGGCTGTGGCCGTGGTAGGCGTCGGTGTGGGTGTCAAAGGTGAGCTAGTAGCCGCCAGGGTTTTGAGTGCCTCATCGAGAACGTACTCCACGTGCGGCTGCACCACCAAATGATTAGGGACCGGCACCTCCGGCGATTGCAATAATACTTTCTGTTGCTGTTGCTGCTGCTGCAGCTGCTGTTGCAACTTCTGTTGCTGCTGCTGTTGCAGTTGCTTCTGTGCCCGCCGCCCACTTTTTGCCGGTGCTGCAATCCTCTTCGCCGGCGTCGCCTCACCGCCCGACGATGAGGAGGATGCTGCTGCGACGTTTCTGCCTCCCGGAACACTGCCCGTGTGAGAGGGGGAGCCAAGGCCACTGGTCAGGTTCCGTTTGCCGGACAAACGCTGCTTGTGCTTCACGTGCTGCTGGTAGAAGAAGCGCTGCTGCGCCGTCCGCGGACTAAGACGCTTCTCCACAGGCACAGGATCGCCGTCCTCGGTGTTGGCAGTGTGGGGCGACTGCTGCTGGTGGTGGGGAGTCTGAAGAGTCTGTTGATGTTGCATGTGCCGCTTCTTGTTGGGCTTCCCGCCATCCACACCGCTCTCATTCTCCTTGCGCTTCTGTGTCATCTTCTTCACCTCGTTGGGCACATCGGGCACCTTGAACTGGGGGGAGGAAGGTGGAAGAAAAGGCATTAGGTCGAACAATATACATATATATTTTAGCAGATGTTAATTGACCAAATTATTAAAAAACAAAAAAGAAAAAGGGCCTTATTTAACTAATAAACCATTTACTTATTTATAATTCATTGAAAAAAAATTTTTTTTTAAATAATAAATATTTAAAGTTTTCCCATTAATTTAAAATATCATCTTAAAGTTTCCTCTATTTCTCACACTGTATTATATAATACCGTTTAAAATCAAATTCGAATGGCTGAAAATGTTAACGACTATCGATAACTTTCATTTTTCACAGCCCCGGTTAACAGATACTCACGGTCTCTGTTAAACTCAGTTAATGTTAAATTTCTCTGATTGGCCGGGAATCTTTTCTACCAATATATATCCACAAAAATATACAATTTCCATCAATTTGCGCTGTATAATTTAATGGGATGCTGGAAAACGATACTTGATTGTTCCCTTGAACCCACTATTTTCCGCCCTGTTAAGCCTAGCAACTTGGAACATAACATTCCAATTGGACGGGGTTTTAATGGGACACTTTTCCCTCCAATTAACTTAGTTAAGACAAAACCAAGTTTTTGGGTTTAAACTCTCGATATAAACATTATTCTCGGCGGTGAAGAGTCTCCTTCGGCACCCTTTTAAGTAGCCTGCCAGCAGCCAATGTCTTGGCGAGGCGGCGTGAGGTACAGTCTCAGCACTTTCACTGCCCACACATACGAGCGAGATGAGAGGGAGAAAAAAATCACGAGCGCCCGCCGCGGCATTATATAACTCACCGGCTCCTCCAAGATCACCGTGGCCGGGTCCTGGCTCCTGCCGCCCATCCAGGCGTGCCTCACGCTCATAACCGAGGCCTGCTCGATGAGGGCTTGGCCAAAGTGGACGCCCGTTTCGGCGGGCGTCGCCAGTTTTGCATTCTCCTCGAAGGCTTTCTGCGCCAGATCATTTGCCACAATGCTTAGCGCCGTTTGGGGACTGATCCGGGGCAGCAGCGGATATGGCCGACGTCCCTCTCGCGACCATTCCTGCCAGGTATTGGGGCCGCAGACGCTGCAAGGGATACACACACGGGGGCTTTTAGAGGGCACTTAAAGAGGGCTGCCTGCCCGCACAAAAATCTTACTTTTCGGCAATTGTGCTGAGCTGCTCATCGTTGGCCGCCCGCCGCACCTCGGCGCGATGCCGCTCCTGAGTGATGTGGAATAGCTGGCGCAGTTCCTCCAACAGCTTCGCCTTCGGCTCACTCAGCGCTCCTTGGGCGCGAAAAACGCTCACTATATGCGAATAGGATTCGAGTTCTGCGGGCGGGAAACAAGGACAAGGCACAGCGCCAAGATGTAGGTTAGATGCTTGGGTCGCAGCGTCGGGGAGCTGGAAGACTTCTGGGGACCAAATCTTACCCAGTCGACGCAGCATGCCTCGGCTCTCGTCCCGCGACATCTCCAGCGTTTGCGGCCACATCTCTCCGTTCGCTAATTGCTATCCGTGGCCGTGGGCTATCCCGTGGTGCAGTTGCGATCGCGTTCGCTTGGGCCAACGCAGGGTTAAGTCGCGAATCTAATTGCAAAAATTAAAACAAACTCCGAGGGCAGCGTTTCCAATATCTGTTTCTGAGCGCCATTCACCGCGCAACGCCAACAGCGATGCGGGCAAGAGGAAGCAGCCTTTGAGAGCGCGCTTCTCAACACTGACGCCGTTGGCTATTCACAGGATGGTACAGGTCAGTGATGCTCAACCGACCAACAATGATGGCCGTTAAAATTTAATTTATCTTAAAACATTTGAACATTTTAGAATACATATTTCCGAGCAGGTTTATTTTGAACGTTTGGTCACGAGCATTAAATTAAATTTTAAATTCACACAAAATAAGGGAGTATTCAGGGTTCGCCTAAGAAAGAAGCATCACTGGTAAGATTGTCAGTCACAGGAAATCAGGTATTCGGTAACTCCATATTATGATAAAAACAATAAGCAATTATAAAACCACTTCTTCCGTTTTACAGTTCCCGTCCCTCCAAGTCAGATATTGCATCCTCGGACTAAAATAAAAAAATAAACAGTTTAAAAAAAAAAGTAAAACATATGTATGTCTCGTTACAACCTTTTTGAACCAGAATGAGGACAGAAAACTGATTTTATTAAAAAGGTTCATATCAGACGGCGGATAAATGCCATGAAGGTGAAGGTGCTTCACCGATATAAAGGGCGGTATGTGAAACCCAATTATGGCCTCGGCTGGAGCTATGTTCTTAGACTTTAGCAGCTCGATCATGCCCAGCTCCATGCGCTGCACTGCGGTGTATCAAGATAAACTCATTAGTATGCTAGCACACCTACAACGTGGCTTATCTTTTATTTACCCAATCCACGATGAGACCTGTTGAGGACTTTGAAGCTATCAAAGTGCTCTTTTGGAATCGCCAAGTAATGATGTCGGGCAGCTGGAAATTTATCCTTGAAGATCACGTATTCATCCGTTTCCACCTCAAGATTTGGATTTGGACCCCTTTTACTTGGCCTATGATGAGCAAAATCACAGAAGAAGCAATCTTGAGGTCCAGATACTGATGAATTTTGGGAGCCACATTTGTAAATTGAGACCAAAATTATCAGGCCCACACCAGCCAGGCCGGCTATATATAGCCTTTTTCGTTTCAGCATGCTTTCTGGAAGGCAGGCCATGCTTCGCTTAAGTTTATTTCTATGAAAATTTGATTTTTTGCGTTGGATATTGGAAAAGGTAAACAGCTCGAAAAGCATAGCGCGGTAATTACCCTTTACCTGCTGGACGGTCATATTGCCGTTTGCCATTCAAAGGGAATTAAAAACATTTTAACACGGAATGTGCTGGTTTTCCCGCGACAAAATCTTATAATCCTTTCGTTACCTATTTCCTTTAAATTTCAAGCATTTTATCATTTCAAGGATTCCCAAACCCAACCTGTATTGATAATAGCTGGCGTAACAGCTGCTTGATAATTTAAATTCCTATGGGAAATTTAAACATTCTATGGGCGGGCACACTATTCTGAAGTCAATAAAAAGTAGATTTTTGTTTACTTGTTAACTTCTGTCCGGAAATGTTTATATCATAAGTCTAAGTCTAGAAAGGCTTCCTCTGGGTTATTCTGTGCCTCAACAACGCAGCTCATCATGCATAAATCTTGAGCAGGCATGACCGGCTCCTCCTCCTACAAATCCGTTTCGTGGCCTTCCTTCTTTTCAACGTTCAGTTTGTCAGTTCTAAATATTTTCTAATAGAGTTTACAAAGCGAATGGACCGGCATCAGTATCGCAACCTAATAACTTTACTTATTCATCCACAGCAAGCTGTAATCTATTCCTGATTTAAGTAGTAGAATTTAATGGAAGTACTAAAGATACTGTACTAAGAATACTTATACCAAAAACAATAATAATTTTAAAAGCGATAAGTAATTAGAGAAGGCATAGGTTACCGTACTGCCCATAGGCAGTATGGGATTGTTTGGTCGGTCAAAAAATATTATCGTCCATTTCAATTTATTTAGAGTGTTTTGATAGCAGTTTGTTTATTTTAATGAAATTTTCGCTTGTCGCTGCCCCCTTATTCAAATGTATTTAATGCATGAATTTGGCTCGCATGAACACAGAAATTATGGTGCAAGATTGATTTTCCAGCTCTAGAATTGTCATTCACAGGGAACCGAAGTTGGTTAACCTATCGCTATAGCAATTACCATTCACTGGGACGCGCAAAATGGTATGAATTGAAATGTATTTCAATTTTCCCGATGAAAACTCGACCGAAACTGCTGGAAAATGTTGTTCCGCTCAGCAAAAAGCAAGTTCGACGGTGGAGACGTGATTCGCCGGCTAAAGCGCCTGGTGGAAGGTACCCTGTCCTCCTACCGCCGCCTGTTCCTGCTGCTCCTCTGCGTTTGTGTTGTGTTCTACATGCTGCCGCCGATCTTTCGCTACATCTTCCTTAGTGCGCCCGAACAGAAGGGTGAGTGGGCGCTGGCTCTGCTCCCGTTCTTCTAGCTGCTGAATAAGACTCCTACCCTTGCAGATCCCCATAGCATTTGCATGGACGACCGGTTGACACCTTTTGTCCTCCAGAACTTTGAGTTCGATGCCAACATTCGTCACGTGTCACCATCAAAACTGCCCGATGAGCGCGATTTCACACCCTACGTCGGGAACGGCTATCTGGGGCTAGAGATTGCCCACGACGCCTACCTGAACATTAAACATGGCAGGGCCATGCAGCTGCCCATACGCTTCCAGCCTGTGGTTTCAGTATCTGCAGGAGGAGGCGGAGGAGGAGCGTTGGGTGGCGAAAAGGAGTCTACTGTCGTGGAGTACCTGACGGGCATGGTGCATCGATTCCAATGCTTCGCAGATTACTTCGTTTCTTATACTTACTACGCCCATCGAACACAGCCGGGCATCTTCATGCAGGAACTGCAGATCACGAATACGCGCAACATGATGGAGGACATCGAGCTGATCATGCCACGCGTCAATCTGCCTAAGCTGACCAAGCGCTCGGTGGCTCTAAGTGAACCCATTTCGGCCGGAATGTTTACCTACACCGAACTGGAGGTGGTCACGGGCACGGTGCAGCCCCAGCCCGATAATCCCAGTAAATGCATTGTGATAAGCATAGTGAAGCCGATGTTGGATTCCAAATTGCAGCTAAGGAAGCGTGGCACAGTGCGAATCGTATATCCCATAGCCGTACAGTACTCCAAGCTCGTGGCAGAGAGTCAAGTCAAGGGTATAAGCGAAGCCACCGAGCAACAGGCCACGCAGGCAATGACAAAGCTACTGCAGAAGCTCGGCGCCAAGGCCTCGAATTCGGGTTCGCAAAACAGCATTAATAGCTACCGGCAGGAGCACATCGATGTGTGGACGGACTTGTGGGCTACGGGATTTACGATAAGCACTTCCAAGGCGGAGAATAGCCTGAATGGCGATCGCATTAATGCCACCATGTATGCAGTTCTCTCCCAGGTGCGCAGCTTCGAATTCGAAGAGATGGGCGGCTCAAAAAAAGATGATATCGCCAAGGCTCTGACCTATGCCGAAGGCTGCTACGATTCCTATCACACGCTGCAGGCGGAGAATCTTTGGCGAGAGATGTCCAGCCTGCAGCAGCTCAATTCTCTGGTCTCATCCTGGATGCTCACGTTGGAGAAGCAGGGTTGCCACAATCTTATTCGAGCCGGAGCCTCGGGCGTTATCCAAGCCATGGTCCTGAGCTTCGGCAGCTTTCGGTTTAGCAATCAGCACCTTGAGTGCAACATCCATCCGATGTTCCTGCACAGGGACTTTCACTTCCGGCGCCTTAATTATGGCAATAAAACCCATGTCAATGTCACCATAATTGTCAAGGATGACAACAAGGCGGTGATTAATGTGGCGCTGGATCGATCGGATCGGAGCTACTACGCCTGCGATGGCGGCTGCCTGGACGAGCCCGTGCTGCTCACGTAATTATCAGCTGTCCCATAGCCATTAAGTGACTTTTATTGATTAATTTTTATCGTTGTTTTTCAGGCAAAACCGACGACAATTCCCAGTTAAACTGACTGAACCCCTAACAGCAATATTATACATAACCGAGGACAAGCAGCACATGGAGGAGCTGCACCACGCCATTCATGTCAAGGAAGTGGTCGAAGGTGGGCTATTTTAGCTATTTAGTATCTATTAACCTAATTAATTATTTATTCGTTAACAGCTCCTGCCCATGAGCAGCATCTGATAGCCCTGCATCGGCATGGCCATCAGCTGGGCGGATTGCCCACTCTCTTCTGGGTGTCCGTTTGTGCAATAATCATAGTATTCCACATATTCCTGTGCAAGCTCATTATCAAGGAGTACTGCGAACCAAGCGATAAGTTAAGATATCGTTATAACAAACCGTGATTCTAGTTGTACATATAAAACAAAAATTGGATGCTAGTAAAATACGAATAACTAACTGCAAAAAATTACAACATAACGATTTTGTGTGTTTTAAAAACCATTTGGTTCATGATACATTTCCAATATACTTAAGCATAGTTGGGAATTTAATTTTTTTAATCCTAAAAGGGGTTTTCTGCATACTTAAAGCACTCAACACTGTCTTACGTCGCTGATCAACGAATTTATCTGCTGGCGCTCTGCCGACACAAGCACGTTATCACGGCGTTATTTACCTTGAAGCTTCGATTTTCTTTGGTAACATAATTTATTTCTGTAACAGTTTCCATATAATATTTAAATTATTTCCCTTATGAAAAAATGCAACTTTTTCGAGTTTTCTATCGTAAAATGCTTTACTTTTAAAAGGGCAGATAATTTAGCTTATTTACAGAGATATATTTGTAGATAGAGAGTGTGCAAAATGCATTTAGTTTTTAACTATACTTCCTCAAGTTCGTTTTGGTGCCATTAAAATTCGTACAGGTGCCGATAAGTAGCTACTACTAAAGCTCCATCCTCTACTTCGATATCCGCTGCTCACTCCTTTTTCCGCCACCCGCCTACTTGGTGACCTTGTGTATGCTCTCGGCCAGGTACTCCACGTTCTTGCTGGTAACTCCAGCCATAGAAATACGACCGTCGTTAGTCAGATAGACGCTGTGCTCCTTGATCAGCTTCTGAACCTGCTCCGGCTTCAAGCCAGTGAAGCAGAACATGCCAATCTGGTTAACGATGTGATCCCAGTTCTGGGAGGAGCCCAAGCTTTCGAGGTTCTTCTTCAGCAGGCTGCGCACATCGATGATGCGATCGGCCATTAGCTTCACATCCTTAAGCCACTGGGCGCGCAATTCCTCGTTGTTCAGGATCTCGGCCGCAACCCTAGCTCCATGAACAGGGGGGTTGGAGTAGAGACCACGGATCAGGATCTTCACCTGGGACATAACACGAGCAGCCTCCTCTTCATCGGAACACATGACGGTGAAGGCGCCAGCACGCTCACCATACAATCCCATATTCTTGGCGAAACTCTGGGCCAAAGAGAAGTCATGACCATCGGCCTCGAAGGTACGAACCGCCTGGGCATCGCGATCGACGTCACCGGTGGCAAAGCCCTGATAGGCCATGTCGATGAAGGGGTACAGTTGGCGCTTCTTCACCACCGCCGAAATCTCGCACCACTGCTCCAGAGTGGGATCCACGCCAGTAGGATTGTGGGCACAGGCGTGCAGGAGGACGATGCTCTTCTCCGGGATTTTCTAATAGATTTACAATTGTATTTTATTTATAAATATTTTTTATTATAAATCTTAACTTTTTGAACATTTTACTCACATTGAGATCTTCAATCAGGCCGCAAAAGTCCAGATCGTAGGTGTCCTTGTTATAGTAGCGATAGCGATTCACCGGCAGTCCGGCGTGCTCAAAAATGGCAACATGATTGCCCCACGACGGTGACGGGATATAGATTTCACGGTTACCCTTCCAGAATTTAGCTAGGAAGGCAGCTCCGATGCGGAGAGCTCCAGTTCCACTGATGGACTGGGCGGTGACATTGTGCTTGGCAGCAAGACGCTTGGATTCCTATTAAAAAACAAGTTAATAAATTGTTAACTTAAGATCAATAACTAATTAATTACCTTGCCCGAGGCAAGTTCAATGGCCTTGTTATAGAACTCGGGAAGACCGATAATGGTGGCGTACTCCTTGTCCAATTTCTTGCCCACCACTCGGTTCTCAGCCTGTCAACGAAAATTGTATATTTTATTATATAATTGAAGGAGTCAAATATTTGGTAACGACTCACCTCCCGCACACTGGGCAGCACAAAGGGCTTACCATTGTCATCACGATAGGCGCCAACGCCCAAATTAATTTTCTTGGGGTTCTTGTCCTTCTTGAAGGCCTCTGTAACTCCCAAAATGGCATCGGGGGGTCCCATTTCCACTTCCGAGAACCATGTTGATCTAAAATTAAGAGAAATAAATTATAATATATACTATTATTATATACAAATTGGCTGTATGTACAGTTCTCGACTTGATTACATTTCGCGCTAAGGTTTGATGTTTAGGGTTTCTTTTCGGGCTCCAAGCTTAACATTTGGTGCCACACCTTGCTAGGTTGTATGCTTTATAGTATTATATTAATATAATGTATTTTAACTAAGAACTAGATAACATTATATTATTTTATTTCACCTAATGCATTTCCTCCCACCAACCTTTAACCCCACGAAATACTGGAACTAAGGTGCTCCTTCTTATCTGGCTTTAAATTTAATTGGTAGATTAGAGAACTGTTTAGTGGGTTATCTCATCTCCACGTCTGCCACTTGTATACTATCTTTTATCATTCTGGTTTCATGACTAAAGTTTGAAAGTCATCTGGAGGTTCTCTTGGATTTTGCACCCACAGGTAATGCCTTGAACTCCGTCGAACATGGGGGGGTCTTTAATATAGCCCACTCTTATCAGCTGTAAACATGTTATTATGGGAACTCGGTCGGTCGACGCCTTACAGAACACACACAGTATAGATCCATTAAGGCCTACGTCAGCGATAAGGCCGCCGTCTGTTTTAGCCCCTGCTGACGTAGTCATAATTCTCCGGCTCTTATTATTCAGAGCCGCAATAAATCGTGGAAATAATCAAAGTTAATTAAACTCTTTCAATTAGGTTCCACCTGTCTTTGGATCTGATTTGTTTGATTATTTTACGGAACCTTCCGGTGCCGCCTGCACTTCGATAAAACAAACCGCCATAATTCAAGAAGTAGTTCCATAAAATGTTGAAATCAAAACACGCGACAAAAGCGTGATTTGGCCAAGAATACCCTACGTTCGATGGGAGCGGCATTTGT
>JAEIIG010023282.1:0-15619 GCA_018904695.1 Drosophila parvula
CATATTTATTAATTTCATGGTTTCATGCACCAGGCGCACAGAAGGCAGCAGAAGGCAAATAAATTATAAATGACTGGAACAATGACGTCATCGCACAAATCAGCGTCAGAGTATCGTCGCTTTGCTGCCTTCTGTTCGCCTGTTACTCGAAATGGCAGACGGGGAATTTGTTCGCATTCCAAATTGAAATTATTGCAATGCGAATACAATGTCAAGTAAATTATATATTATATATATATTTAAAAAATGTTCATGAGGTGGTTAACAAATGCGAATAAATATAGCATATAAATCATGTATCTGGGAATGGTGTAAAACGATCAAAGACCTTCTGCGAAGCCACAAGACGAGGAAATAACTATTATTGTAAACACATAATTGGTAACGAGGTTAAATCGAACCTAAAAGATATCTGAGGGGCGAGCTCCTTTCTTTCTCTATTTATTCATATTTTTTTATGCATGGAATCAAGGCCGTTTCTGGATTGCTGCTTCGATGGGCCGGGTAAGTGACAGTAGCTCCCGCTCCCGCTCCCGCTCCCTTCTGGTATTGACGGTGGCGTTTACCCGGGACAATTATAATGCGAGTTGAAGCTGAAACAATCATCTATTAAGGACCATTTTCGAAGGACTTCAGTATGAAGCCGAAGACACGCACCTGATGGCGGTGCCATATTAAAGAGATTCTCCAGCATCTTCCTCTGGTGCTTGCTGGCGTTTCTATTCTTCGCTGGCCAATCTGTGGTGGGGTCCAGCAACTGCTCCAGGTCCGTGCCGGGTCTGTTGTGCTTCCGGTAGGCCTCCGGCGAGCAGGGGAGTGTACTCGGCGTCATGGTTGCCGTGGGCGAGGAGGAGGATGAGCTGACCTTGCATTTACTGCGACGCTTGAGCGGCAATTTGGAGGCATCGGAGTAGTCGGCGCGGGCCAGGTGCCCCCTGATGACATCCAACGTTTTCACGACAGCGCAGACTTCACAGCCTGCAAACAAATTAGATGAGGAAGATATAGTATAGCTGCGATTCCACAATTTCAGCTTCCACAGAATCGATGGCTCTATCGATAGCTATTCTTTCAAGTAAGAAAGCTCTCCCTTATCGATAAATTATAATTTATTTTAAATAGGCAATAACCACAGCTTGTGAATATATTTTTTTATCGATATCGATAGCTTGCAGTTACTTAGGGAGATTTTGGAAAAATTAGATAAATAAATAATACAGATATTTTATTATTAAATTATTTACATTGATGTTCGCTCATTTTTTTTTTTTGGTTTTATAAATCCAACTTGTAGACTTAGTTGTCTTGGGAACCCTTGCCCCTGTTGAGCAGCATAGCTGGTGCTTTCTCCGGACGCTCAGCGGATGCTTCCTGCTCCGCCTGCTCAGTTCTCTCTTTGTTATTCCGTAAATTCTTCCATACTTGTTCTTGTACCGGATCCTTGTAATCAAAATAATAAGGGGACCCACCTCGAACTCTGTTGCTACGAAACTCATCGATCTGCTCTACGCAGAACTCGTAGTCCATGTCGAATTCCGGCTCCGGTTCCGCATCGGTCTTCTTAAAGTGCTTCCCCTCTGCAGGATTATGAATATATTATTATTATTTAAACAATATTATTTAATAGAATGTGGTACATGTAAAGAGAACAACTTACTGGAGTGAGTGCGATACCTGGAGCCAGATTTAACAATGCTAGGCACTAGGAAATTGTTATTGGCTAAGCGAACCTTGGGTATGGCTCCGGTGGAAGGCTTCGAGCCGACTGCACCCTGTCCTTCGGGATTCAGTGTAAGCTTCCCGAAGCGCTCCATCTGCAGAATTAGGCTGTCCACCAGTGTTAAGATGTCTGCAATGAATAAGAACAAATACATATATATATAAAATATCTAGGTGGTGAGCCAGCCAGACTTACAGTTGACACGGCTCTCCTGGTCTTTGGCAATGAACTCCGGATATGGGAAGGGCGGATCGTAGCCCTGCCCCGAGGTCTTGGGCGGCGTACACTGGCCCACGCGCAGGGCTAGGGACCCGGCAATGGCCGATCGGCTGTAGTTGCTTTTGTGGAGATGAGGGCACGTGCGCGGCGGCAGGACTGGCGGAGGCAGGACCGGCGGAGGCAGGTGCTCCTGCTGAGGTGTCGGCACCAGCGGCGGAGTAGGCGGTAACTCAATCTGAACTTCGTCGGCAAAGGTCACGTGTTTCGGGCGATTCTCCGGATGTGGCTGCGGAGCCTCCCTCAGGATCTCGACCTGAACACGAAGAACTCACAATTAAACACTGACCCGGTCTGAATACTGAAGAAAGCAAAGGTAAGGAGCAGATTTGACAAATAATTGAGCTCAGCGGGGGTTCCAAATAGTACAAACTCTATCAGAAAGATTCTTGAAAGGAAAACAACGTCGAGAATTGGCTTGCTCGTGCACCGGATATGTGAACTTTGACGTTGCCACGTTGCTACTTTTCTTTGGGCTTTGGCGCTGCCAACCTTTCTTTGGAACTAGCTCGAATTTATAATCCGATAGTTGTGATATTTACGGTGATATTTAAAAAATACAATGCATATTTTATAATGCAAATTATTATTAATTTTAAAGGTTAAATGTTGAAATGTTCAAATAATTTAATTGTAATGCAAAATATCTTCTCAACTTGCCTTTGCTTTCAAAGGCGACACGTCCGCGTCTGTATCCTGCTCCTGATCACAATCCTCGGGATCCGGATCGTAACCACTCTCCTCGCCCATATCCTCTTCGGGCGACCGGTGGGTCAAGAGCATATTCTGCAGTTCCTGCTGCTCCTCCAACAGCTTGCCCAGATGCCTCTGAAGTCGGTGCGCCGGCGTGGCGGTCCGCCCCCTGATCTTCGCCCTGTTCTGAATCCTCTGGCGCGCTCGAGATGACGGTTCGGCATTCGACATTGCCTTGTGGGTCGCTGGTGCTCCGCCTACCAGATATATACATACATATATTCATGGCTCATTGTGTATTGGCTATTGGTTATTGAGTATTGGGTATCGATTGATTCGGTGGACAGGCGCAGTAGCGGCGCGAAGGCGGTTCCCTACCAGCAGAGAGTCCTCTGTCCGAGTCGGAGGACTCTCTCTCTCGCTTTGCTGTAAATTTAATCAAACACCCAACGAGCACATACATACATATCGTATATTGCAAGTACATCAGCATGTACATCATCATGTACATACATACATCAGGACTTGTGTGCAGCAAAGAGTTGGAAAAAAAATGGCAGACAAAACAAGTACAGAGTCGAACGTAGAATACCCTTTAAATGAAGGTTTAACATATGAAGTTCAAATGAAATTGTATCTTAAAGATACAAAAGTGTTTTAACAAATTTACATATATGGAATATCTATATTATTATGCATACTGACCACCCAAGCTAATACACATCACTCTAGGGCTTCAGATACAGGGTATTCGAATAACTCAATGGGGAAAATGGAGGAAAAAATAGGAGCAGCAGCAGCAGAAGATTGCTCTGCGAGATGAGAGCGCCCGATGAGGACAAAAGAGGGAGAGCATAGCATGAAATTGGCAGTAGTTTTGCTCGCCCTGCTACCTACCTTTTGCCTTTGAACCCCCATCACCCATCCCCCATTACCCATCCAGCCACCTCCACCCAGCGGCTACCCATAAATTGCGCTATATTTTTATTTAGTTTTCGTTTTCGCTGGTCAACCAGCCGATGTCAATTTTGCCGCTACAATCGCCAGGAAGTTTCGCATATATTTCATTTCGCCAGTATGACCAGCCTCAGGGCGAACTATCACGCTGTACAGTCACCTCAATGAGTGATTTCTGTCGATTTCTGGTCACTTTTTATTACTTTGTTGGCTTTCTTTATAACTTTAATGATTTATAACCGGCTTTCTCGAAGGAGACAGCTTCCTTTTTTTTTATTCTCCCCCCTGTGTCCTCTCTTCGTTTATCAATGTTTCCGCTTCCGCCGCTTTCGGGTTATTATTATTCTTTTTTTTTTCGAGTGCTGAACTAGACATTTATCGCCGCTCTCGTGTTCACTCAACCCGCAGGAGCCCCCGACTAATAACTAACGTGGCCAGCTCAGCTCGAACTCGGCTAGTACCCCCCTTGTTTTTTTTTTTTTTTCGAGAACCCTATCAGCCCCTCCGCCCCTGCGCAACATCAATTCTCCCTAGACACTATCAAGCCCCACCCGACAAAGTTAGTTTACGGCCAAAGTTTAACATACAAAAAAAAAAAAAAATGGAAAAAATAGTAGAAAAAATCGGAACCGAAAAAAAATTACGAAAAAAGGATATCATAAAAAATTGTGTGCAAAAAAGGAAGAGAATAAAACCGAAGAGGGAGCACAATTTTTGGTCAAAAGCTAGTCAGGAACCATGCAGGGAATCAAGGGAAAAGCTGTACCGAAAAAAGATTGGGAAGAAAAAGCGCCATGGCGCTGTGTGGCGTTGGGAGGAGAGAGCAAAAAAATTGGTTTGCAATGCATTTTTTTTCACGCCAAGCTTTTCATTTGGCGCTGGCAGCCATTAGAGCAAAAATCAGCAGCAGCAGCAGCAGCAGCATCCATCCAGGGGCGGGGTGAAGGGGACACCCTAGGTGGGCTAGGCTGGGGCAGGGGGTGTAGGAGGGACGACGTACTTCTCGCTGCCGCACACATGTGGAAATTGTGCGCGTTTTGCAGTTTTTTAATTGACCAACAAATTTATTTGATTCGTTAGCAACGCGAATATATTCTTCCACTGCCATGGCTCTCACCTTTCGACCCAGCCCGTAAAGCCCCCTTAAATTTATTTCTACGTCCATGTTTTAGCAGACAAAAGAAGAATATATACTATATATGTAACTCCTCGAAATGGCAAGAACCTCAGAGATCCTTTCATTTGAAATCGGAGACAGACAATGAAATATATTAATAGGGATATAAATATTTTAAAAATATAAGCTATCATGTAAATTGTATATTTTATTCAGTTATAAAATATTATATTGTCACGTTTCCCTCAAATTCTGCGAAATAGCGATTGCTCGCTGACTCTCTACCATGCTTTGCCTGCAACTTACAAGCAATTAGCTGCACTCGAAGAGGAGTACAAACCCCGATCTCAACTGACTCAAAAGGGAGTGAGGGAAACTACCCACTGTTCCCGCGAGTCCGGATATATCCGCGGACAGGGGCTTAAAGCTAATGCCCATGCCAATGTCCCCATGGTCGATGCTTAGCCCCTCAAACCCCCTATTTCGAGGGTAATTGAAATTCAAGGCGGCTCGCCCGATACTCAAGCTCAAAGCCCAACGCCCAAACCCACGGACACGAACAAGGACACGGACAACAAGGATACGCACACAGGACAGTGGAGGAGGACAGGGCGGCAGTCTTGTTGTTTCTAAGGATTACATATTGGTAAACAACGATTACAACAACCAAGGAGGGCCCCCGATTGGGGGTAACGACAACTTATTGTGCTACAAATTGGTTTGTTTGCCCGATTTTGGACTTCGGGGGGGTTTATTTGATTTGATTGTTGACTTTATTGGTCAGCAGCGGCGACGGCGGCGGTGGCCTGTTGGGTGTTGTTCTTTGGCCTCAGCCTGGGCCTGGGCCTGGGCTCGGGCTCGGGCCTTGTTGTTTTACGATATTTAATCTATGATTAAAATCAATTAAATGCTACACTTGACTTAATTTATTGTCGCTGCCCAAATCAGACAAGAGACTCGGTTCGGTTCGGTTCGGTTTCGGTTTCAGTTGCGTAGACAAGTAGCCGCTCACACAAACATATATGTACACAGAGGAAAAAGTTGTTAGTTTTTAGTTTATTTACAAATTCCGAGCTATCAATCGATTGTAGAAGTTGCTATATCCTTTGAGAGAAGGACGAGAATCGAGTCCTTCTTGTAGCTAACTTACTTCTTTCCAATTAATTGTTAGTAGTAGTAATTAATTGTATTTATTAAATACGGTTTAAAAGCTTTTTGCTTTCCGTGTACAAAACGATATCACCGAGCAGGCTCGTAAAAATCAAATGGTTCTCTCTTTTTTTCTGCCAATAAAAATCTGGCAGCAAAATCTACGAAAAAGTCGGAAACACTTTGTCGGTGGCTTCGCTTGTTGTGTTTCGAGGCTTGGGCTTTGTTATTGGTTTTGTATCTGTTCGGTCTGGAGTTATCTTTATGGCTCGATCTGGTCTCGGGTTCCAGTTCCACCTCTCTCTCTCTCCAGCCGTCTTTCTATCGGCATTTTTCAGGCACTGCCATCTCTTTCGAGTAGGTAATTGTCCAACGGGAATCGGAATCCGTTTTGCCAAATAAACAGAGTCGAAACAAGAGATAAAAATATACGAGTATATGCGAATATATTGAGGAATTCCAGGGTAGTGGCATGGAGATACCCTCTTAGAAATAATTAAATATTTCGTCTATTTAAGCGTTTAAATATTTAAATATTTTATTAAGCTATTCAGCTAAGGCTGACTGACATTAAGGCTAAAGTTTCTGCTTTGTAAACATCTAAAATACTATAAAGAGAAATCACTTGAGGTTTGTTATTTAGTAATATTAAAAATGAAATATAATTTGTATCATTTCCTCAGCCCATATACCTTCCGTAGGGTAATCCCCTTAATCGCTTTCGGGGACGGGCTGGAATTCGTAAGATTTACTTGATTTTTCGTGAATTGATCTGCGCATCTGATCTGATAAATCTTTATAAATGCAATGAACTCGCCGGCGGCCTTGAAAGCCCGCAATACGGCCCGTTCCATCGTCAATATCAATCAAAGGGGAAACTCAATCAAAGCGCTGAATGCAAATGAATGAAAAGGTGGCCGGCTGCCATCAAAAATTCCGTTTAATGATGCAATTGGAATTTGATGAGTTGGAAAACTGGAGCCCCCCACATTTCGCTGACATGACGCTGATGCTGACGATGAAACGCAATCAATGCAGGGACACTTGCCGGCCGCGAGGACACACGAGGCAGCCGCCAGGTAAATTGCAACCAATAATAATGAATAATTGAAAATCCAATCAAACACCAAATGAAAACGGAGGCCGACTTGGCCCCCAAAACATTGCCCATATCCATATCCATATCCCATAGCCTATACACAGTCTAAACTCGATAAAGTGAACGCATCGAAGCTCCAAATAATATGAGATTATAAATTGGATTTACCTTTATGTTAAATCTTTATTGAAACTGAAAATACATTTATCTCTGCTTATTTTTTGTATATTTACGGGGTTTCCCTTTCGGGGATTTAAACTGTACGCACAGGCGGGTAGTGTGAGTGTGTGTCCTTTGGCGGCGGGTGTTGATTTTGCCGGCTTTATCGAAGGACATTAGCAAACGGTCGTTGGGCTTTCGCCTGCAAATGCAATCACAGGCACAGGGCACAGGACACAGGCAGGACACAGGCAGGAAGGATGAACCAAAGCAACCTGCATAGATGACACCCCAGGGACATGGCCAAAAGTCAATGAATGGTAATAGGTGTCGACATGGCCTTCTCATGCGAGCACACACACAACGAACGTGTGTCCTTTATTCGTGTTGTTTTTGCTGATTGCCACTTTCGGCAATGGATCGAATGCCAAGTACTGGACCTTGCCACCGAAATGGGAGCGGGGAATCGGAATCGGAATCGGAGTGGCGAGAAGGGGACTTGGGCTCGACTTGGGCTCACATTAATTCCCAGTTAAATTGAGTCTGACTGCAGATTTAGGGGCAATGAAATGTGGCTGAACTTCGATTTTTAATTGATGTTCTTGGGCCACCTAGAGACGAGGTGGTTTCAGCTTAAATTAAATATTATTCTAGCTGTAATTATCAGTTTAAAAGGATAGATTTAAAGGATAGATATAGATATGATAGGTTTAGATAACTAAGCTGAATTGTAAATCAAGCTAGAGTGCTAGAGTGAATGCTTTTGTTTGGCTCAGTTATGGCTTTCTTAATCTTTGATTTATCCACAAAAATAAGATTGATAAATACAGATTTAAAGGCAGGTGTTCTTAGGAGCCTAAGCTTCGCTTTACCACTAAAATCCTAATTTATTATTAATACAAATTCAACAAATATTCCCAATTCCTCTTCTAGACACTAGAGTTTCCTGGCTTTCCTTCAGATCCCTCCATTTCCTCCTATATAACAATCATATTTTCCCTGTTCATTTTTTGCCCTGTTTGCGTTCATAATTTGATCCTTTCCCATATATATAGTATATATTGTATATAGAAAATAAACAAACAAGGCTAATGGTAACGAGAGGGGGACTGGCATATCGAAAGTGCCGCCGGCGGAATCGTTTTCGCAACTTTTTCCGCCCGATTTCCCCGGCACTCGCAGACACACACACACAGATTCACATATTTTTGATAGATGTAATTACAAGCAAATATGCTGGGAAAACTCACCTCAAATTGAGTTTCCGGATCTGTTTTGGCGTTTCGGTTTCGGCTTCGGTTTCGCGTCGAATGTTGTTCAATTAACGTGGCTGCCTGCCACTGCCTCCGCCTCCGCCTTGTTGTTTGTTTTCGTTGTTGTCTCTGTCCCGGCCACGCCCCCTTTTGCCATTTGCCGCCCCGACAACCGCGAGCGATTTCCGCAGTGACTGCAGTGTGTGTGTGTGTGTGGCATCAACATGTTGCACAAATATAAACATAAATCAATTAACATTTTTCGGCCAGCCAGCCACGGCGACGAGGAGGTCCTGGCTGCTCTTTTGGTCCTGAAAATGCCGCGACAGCTCGCCTGCGGCGTCCATTTTCAGAATCGACAATTTGCCAAACACAGAGCTGGATGTGTGTGTTGGTGTGTGTGGGTGTGTGGGTGTGTGGCAACTATGTGTGTGTGTGTGCTGCCTACTTTTAGGCACCGTAAATCCACGGCGACTAAATGACTTTCAGCCGGCATTTAGAGAGCGCCTGAAATCAATGCAATTTCCAGGATATTCCCGGAAAACTCAACACAAATTAAAGTGAATAATAATAAATATGTAGTTATATATATAATTAGGAAAATACTACTTATATCCCTGACAGACGCCTTCACCCAACACTAATTGTAAGTAGTGAGGGGCGCCTGGCCTCCGGTAGGAACGAAGGATTTTTCCGCAATTTGCCGCAAGGGCAAGAGGCGGCATTAGAACCAAAAACAGACGCCACAAAAAAGGGATAATCGGGGCGCTGGGGCAGGAGGTGGACATTGAATATATATATGTACACAAAGGACTCTATATAGTAGAAGCGGAGACGACAATCGGGCACACATGCCGGCAATGCCAGATGGTAACTGGAACCCATAGAGAGATAGAGAGAGAGAGACTCGGCTCGGCTGAACTGCGAACTGCCAACTGAGAGACCGAAAAGCGAAAAACTTGTTTCATAAATTTCCTATTCAAAATGTAATTAAACCCTTGCGCTGCTCATCTAATTACAACGCAAAAGGCATCCTTCGAAGCGAGTCCGCAGGACAAGAGGCCGACGACGAGGACGAGGGACGGATGCGCAATATACTCGATAATTGCTAACGAAATGGAAATGGAACTGGAACTGGAACAGGACCCTTTGGAGCCCGCCTTGCCGCCTTGCCGCCTTGCCTTCGCCTTGCTCTACTTCCATAAATATCTTCAAAGTCATTAAATTTCACACATGTTGGCGGCGGCGGCGGCACACACAGAATTGTTTTCTCTGTTTTAATTTTAAAATTATTGTCATTAATTGATTTTTGATACAGCCGCCCATAAATCTCCATGTGTGTAAATCTAAAAAGGGGGTTCGTGGTCCCCCCCCGCCCGACCGATGCCGCAGCAAATAATCACTGGGTCGGGCCATGGAAAAAAGCCAGGCCCGAAAAAGGGGTAGCTCTGGCTTTAATGGCGCTTCCTTGATTATTGAGACCATTATTTTTGTTTAATTACGTTACGGGCGTTAATGTGCGGAGAGCACCAGCTCTCATCGGCACAGGGACCTCGCGCCAGACCCGACTTTTCCAACTTTAACCAGAACCGCATTAATTTCAACAGGACTCTTTCTCTTAATTGAATAACAGGTTTTTCTCGGAAAATAGCACTAAAAGTTATTGCCATATTTATTTGCTTTGGAAACATTGTAAAACTTGATAAAGAATTGTGGAATCTTTTGCCCTATAAAAATGTTTTCAAAAATAATATAAATTCATTTTCCTAGTAAAGCGTACTCAAAATATTTATATTAAAATTCCTTAAAAAAGAGGGAGATACCTAAAATACTAAGGGGACTCAGCCTCAGTTATTTATCCTCGATACCCGAAGGTTAATTCCGCATAACCGAAGGATAATCCAGCACTATTTTAAAACTAAGCCATGGCAATCTGTAACTATACCGACTCCGCTCATTTTCCTGCTTTCTTTTTGTAGTTTCGTAGTTTCGGAGACCTGGTTTATGCATTCAGGATAGGTGGATGTGTACATATACTTATGTGACCATAATGGACCGCTCCGTAATCCTGGAAAGTGGGCGAGCCGTACGCGCTGCCATTCCGATTCCGGCGGACAAATTTGCGACACGTTTCCGACACGTTTGCCATGTCGATTTTTCTTGAGCCAAGCGTTTGTCGTTTGTCGTTTGTCGTTTGTCGTTTGTCGCTTCTACTCATATATATTTTATAACTGTAGACGACAAGGGCGATACATATCAGGAATATGGGGATGGGGATGGGGATGGGGATGGAGTAGGGCGCCAGGATTTGCCCGGCGGAGGGTTGGGTGCATATATGCATACCTGTCTTCTCTCTCCGATGGGCGGTGGTTGAAAGATAAACGTCGTTGCCGTTGACTCATACGCAAATTTTTACTCACACGAACCGGGGGAGGGGGTGTTACAGAGAGAGAAAATATTGGTGACTAGATGAGGAACAAGATATGTGAACAAGTTGTGGAGGCAGGACCTTTGGTTTTGTGGTATTTTGTAAAGAACAAAGGGATGGTCACACTGCTGCTTTGATTTTTCGTATCTTTAAAGGGATATCATTGGGTTTTCCCCATATTTCTTATAGCTACCATTATTATATTATCCCTTATAGGTATTATACATTTACTCTGACATGTGAGAAACACAGATTAAACTTTGTATTTATTTTAACTTAAATATATTTAAGTTACGAGGGTCACACTATAGTTTTCTAGACTGCCTCTTAATATTGAACATTTTCTTTTGTTTTTTTCTGGTTTTTATCTTGGGTATATATTAATTTTGGGTATGAAAGACTACCCTTTAAAATCCCTTCTTCTAGCCTCCCTTAGTTTCGCTCAGTGTGTGAGCGTGTGGAAGGTGGAAGAACTGTCCCCCGTCCCCATTGTTGTTAATGGTTTGATGGGTTTAAAGTCGTGTAGCTCCGCTTTGCGAGGGGGTGCGTCAAAAATGTATCGCACCCACCCGTACATGCCGGAATATATATAGTATGTACAGCGTACATCACAAGCCATATATGCTATATACATACATATATAATATATAATTCTTTTTTTTTTTTTTTGCATATGGACGCCCGGCTGGTTGGGCATTGAGATTGGATTGCGGGCGCCCGTCCGCCTGGCTGTGTTTCTTATGGCTTTAATAACTTTAGTGCCGCTACGTGCCATTGATCCTTGATGTACGAGCAAGGATGTGTCCCATTTCTGGCTGCCTACATATCAGCGGGGGTCGCTCGAGATAATCCCAGGACTAGCTGGATAGTATATATATTATATATTTAAATATATATATACATAGTAGTAGTTAAAATATTTGAGGGCCTAATTATAGCTCAACCTGATATATACACATTTTATATACATATTTTCCTGCAGGCTCCGGGCATATCTGATTCGTTTTTAATTTTTCATTTTTCCCCCGGAATCCCTCTCGAAGTCAAGGGCCCTTCTCCGGAACAGTCCTTGGTGGCATCACACCGCGGGGCCACCCATCAATTCATACCAATTGCTCTTCCTAGTTTAGGATGGAGTTTTCTTGCTGTTTTCCTCGCATTTCTTTTTCCTCAGCTCAGCTTTGGTTTGAGTTTCCTCTTCAGTTTGTTGCTTTTATTGGGCGCTTTTTTGATGGGCCATTCGCCTGCTCGCTTTTCGGCATTATGCATAAATTTCATTTTCTCTCTATCGCCCCGCCCCCCGCCCCCATCCGCGTGCTCTTATTGTTCACTTTTTGTGCATTTTGTATTTCCTTTTGTTATTTATTTACGAGTGTGTGTGTGTGCGCCTCTATGTTATTAATCTTCGTGGGAGTTATTGCTCTTCCCCGCCATTATTCCCCCTCATAGTTAGGGGGGAGTCGCGTTCATTTGTGTATGAAATTAAAATCACACCCATGAGATGTCCCAAAAAAAAAAAAAAAAATAACACAAGAATGCGTCTTCCTCAGGACTTTGGTTATTTCTTCACCGAATTTCCAGTGAAAAAAACCAGAAAAAAAAAATAGATATGGCCGACCCGTGGGCAATGGAATTCCGCTTGGTCAAAAGGAGCAAGAAAAAAATATAATAAGAAAATAGAAATAAAAATAAGAAAAATAAGACAAATCACCAGCAAGAAAAAGGAAAAGAAACGCCAGCAAATATAACAACTGTAAATTGAGTTGTTGCCCTTTCGCCACCGAGAGCCAAACTTTGCCCACCGCCTAATTCATTCATGAAAACCGTTGCCCCGGCCCCGCCCCCTATTTTCCAAGGCCTCCCCCCCTGCCCCTTCCACCTGGGCGGAGGAAAAGCATTGCATTTGCTGCTTAGCATACAATTGCCACATTAACTTGCCAGCCCAAAGATAAATCGCATGGCCAGGCTGCAAATTGTTGCTGCACCACCAAAATACACTGCGGGAAAAACTCAGCAATTCAATTTGATAATTTTTGGTGTTGTTCTTGAGTCAATATTCTGTATTTTCAATAGGTATATTGGCCCAGTTCTTGGGCATGCATTATTCTTATTCTTTTTATTGGGAAAATGATATAACCCCTGGGGAGTTACAAGGTAAAAAAGGAGGGAATATAACCCAACATTACTATTCTTATATCTATAAAGATATATATATTATATATATACTATTTAAATCTTTTCAATATCTTAACTTAAACTTGGGAATTACAAGCTTAAAGAGAGTGAAATATCACTTAAACTCCTTATTTGTTTTACATTTTTGGTAGCTTTAAATTAGCCCTCTTAGTTACCATTCAGCTCTTTATAATATTTCCCTTTTCAAGAAATTCAAATGAAAAACTTTAAAATGGATATCCCAAGTAGCAAGTATCTCTCAATTATTGTTCTCAGTGCAGAAAGCGAACAAAACTGGCAAACTTGCTAGATATTTCGCACTAAAATCGCCGCGGGCAGGCAGCAAAAATCGAGACAAGTTTGGAGGAAATGCTTTTTTCGCAAAGTGCATTTGCGGCTTGGGGCTCAATGGCAAAAGCCTGATTACCGAAACGAACGAAAATCGCATACCCTAAGATACACAGATATTCTCTAGAATATTTCTCTATACATTAAATAAAATTCAAGAAGTTCTCTAAATAATATTTCTAGCATATTTAGATAAAAGAGTTCAAGGTGTTGGTGTGGGGTTATAGTTTCTTATCCAGTCGATCCTAGAGTATTATGCCAAACACCGATAGCAGCAACAACAACAACAGCAATGAAAAACAAAAACAATTTAAGGCAGTTTTGAAAAAGAAACCAAGAGGCAGACGAAGATGAAGGAAGGAGCAATTTTTAATGTGTTTGCGCCTTAGCCAAAAGTTGGCGTTGGGCCCATTTTTCTTAGCCTTGTTAGACGTTAGCAACCGAAACGAAACGGAACGAGCAGCGGCGGGACACAGGCGGAGAGATTCCAAAACACTTTGCTCAAAGGTTCCACAGAGCAGTCACTGCACTGCCAAAAAATCTCAGTCACTTATCAATAAGAAGGGGTTTCAGATTCAAGCTCAGAGGGAAGGCAGTTTAGCGGTTCCAGGAGTAGGTTCGCACATCGATTTCAATATCGAAAAGTAATAATAATTGACTCTATATAAGTATCTATAATAAGTATTTTCTTCAGTGCAGCTGGCAAGTTGCAAGTGCATAGACATCGAGATGTTGCTGTTGTTGTCTCAGATACATCAGTTGTTGCAGTTGTTAGTCAAAGAAGTTGTAAGAAATGGGCTTGCCACAGTGGAGCAGACACAGCGGTGGCACAGTGGAACGAAGCAAAGAATCAGTTATAAATATTAAAGTAAATAAATACTAAGGACTAACCCTAGTAAGGGATTTTATTGTAATTTCACAGGCTCGCAATCTTTCTCAGCTTAGAGGGTATTTTTAACATTTTTGTGCTGCAGACAGCCTCCTCTTTTCTGGCAGTGCCTGACGACTCTGACTGGCGATGCAAATGCAACAGAAACCGACCTGAAAGCCAGGCAAAACGAAATCTGGTGATGGATTACGGGCTGGCTTGGGGCAACGGGAAGTGCCCAGTGCCTTCCATGCTTTGCATGCTGCAAATTCTGCGGAGGCTGCCACGGAACGGCATGGGAATGGGAGACAATTCATTTATTAAACTGCACTTAACATCAACACCACATCATCATTAATATTAACCGGGCGGAATTGGACACGGCCAAGGTGTTAACACCGTTTGGGCCGTGTCGGGGATCCCAGTTGACCATCAATTTGGTGGTGCAACAGCGATTTGTACTTGGCATCGGTTGCACAAATAAATAATAGTCGCTGAGAATGAAGAGGCCAAGCATCCTGGCAACAAAACCGAAACAAAACAAGGCTTTATATTTTAGTAAAGATTGGGAAAATAATTACAAATTAATTGGAAATATGTTAGCTAATTAATAATTTAGCAAATATTTAATATAAAAAGGTAAATGGGGGAAAGGTTCCATTTTAATTCTTAGAAAAAGGTTATCCATCTTAGCCTCTTCCGTGGGTATTGAAAAAGGCTTAAAGGGATTTGGCACAAGGTCAGATCAAATCAATAGGCTCCCTCAGTCCCTCCACCCGATAAATATATCCCGTCTTAACCCCTTGACGCCCCACAAAACGGCAGGGAGAGAGCGAGAGAGAGAAATGTCAAGAACTCATGTTCAAATGTCAAACTGAACCGACAAACCGTTAATTAGCAAATCAAAGATATGCCACGCCACAGACACACATCCGAGCATCCGGGGGGGTTAAGTGCGGGGCCAGCAGCAGTGGCGTGGCTGGAGGGGGGCCTCACGGGGGGAACCACACGAGGATCCGCAGTCTCGCTCACTGACAGCTCACAAAATCCGACAGTTGCGCACATTCGAAAAAAGATCAATGAGAATTGTGAAAGAAGCTGAAGAAATCCAGCAGACGGCGAGCAATTAAAAGGCGCGGGGCGGAAGCTCAGGTGAGCTGTCATGCACTCGAAAAAAATCATAGATTCTCTAGAGACTCTAAGCTAATTATTAATATATTATAAAGGACAGCTGACTCTACAAAATAATGTTTTATGAAAGGAAATTGAACGATTTTTAAGCTTTAAGCTTTATAAGTTCTTTTTAAATAGAAATAAAATATATGAAAATGTTATGATAACTTTAAGAGATATATCAAAGCATGATAAGATAATACA
>JAEIIG010023342.1:0-13258 GCA_018904695.1 Drosophila parvula
CGATCCACCTGGTAGGGAATCTCCGGCGTTTGCGTCACATTCACGTGCATGTACTCCAGCACATAGGCGCGATTCGAGAGATCGAGGAGCACGGACTGATGGCGGTACTGCGGCAGGCCGTCCGATTCCACATGAAGCCGGCGGATAATGGTGTCCGTTCCCAGCAGAGTGGCCACATGCAGGGTCACATCCACATCGCCCAATCGTTGTGGCACCACCGGCACATACACCACTGTGGTGCCCTGGGCCTCCAAATAGATGAAGAACTGATGCTCACCGAAACTGGTCCTCGGGTTGTAGGATCTAACAATGCCATCCTCCTCGACATGTACGAACTTGTAGTCCGGACTGCCGTGCAGCACCACCGTGGCCTCAATGGGCGTGGTCATGTAGTTGAAGACCGTCACACGGATGCCCACTTGCTCACCTTGGCGGCAGGCTTCCGGCATTTCCACGTTTATGAAGAAGGGCTGAACGCCAACGTACTCCAGCGCCTTGTTAATCATTCCAAAGCCCTTGGAGGGACTGACGCTGAACGCACTCACCATCCAGTAGGCGGGACGATCGGGCACATCCACATTGAAGATGTAGCGACCATGAGGCCCGATGTTCACGTCCCGCCAGAGCCAGACGTTCTCGTAGTGGCGCAGCACGCGATTGAATCGGTACTTGCGATAAGTGAGCAGCTCCGTGTCATTCCGGACATGGCAGCCAATCTCGTCCGTGCCATCGTCACAGTCGAACAGCCCGTCGCACTTCTTCTCCAGCCGATAGCAGCGTCCGCTTAGGCACTCGCCGTAGCCGAGTGTCCGGTTGCAGGTGTCCTGCCTCCGTGGAACATAACCATCGGTGAAGACGATCAGGCCGCTGTATTCGAAGGTGCGATTGGCGTCTACGCCAAAGGAGGAGGCTGGGAAGTAGACCAGCTCGTCCGGATTTCCCTCGTGCGAATACCAAATGTGCTTATACGTCCCATTCGTTTGCTCGTCAAAGTTGGACATCTTGGTGATGATCTTGGCGTAGGTCAGCTCATTGCCCGCCTGCATCGTGTAGAAGGCACTGTCGATGCCAGAGAGACCCACGTACGAACCGGGCTCACCAAAGATGGCCACCTCCACCTTCTCGCCCGTCCTCGCCTTCCGATTGTTGATGTACACGGTGAAGTTATTCCTCGAGATACCGTTCACGGGGAATGTGAGGGAATCGGCAACCACCTGACCCTGCTGGTTTATCTTCCACACGACCAAAGTGGCCACCGGTGCCATTTCGGAGCTCAGCACCACGGCTATGGTCTTGATGCCTTCGGTGATAGTCTCGCGATCATTGACCAGTATAACGCCCTTGGACATGATCAGGTAGTTGAACTCCTCCAGGTAGAAGTTGGTGCGTATGTGGAAGATAATGTATTCTCCGACCACCGGCTTCTCGGTGCTGGTGGTGACCTTAATGTGTTGATTCCTGGGGGAGTAGTGGGATACCAGGAGCAGCTCCGTTTGGATGCGTTCACCTCGAGGATCTGCGAAGTTCGCCTGCAAACGCATGTTCTGGATGCCATTCAAGAAATCCCTCGATTGTGGCCTATCGTCCAGATTAAGATCGTTCCTAATATCAATCTTCACCTCCCAGATGCCGTCGCTCTGCTGGGACATCTGCAGGCGCTGAGCGGGCCAGTCTCGGCGGCCGCCATTGCGGCTCTCCACGAAGCCAGTAACCTCCATCAGACCCTGTCGCAGTAGGTTGGGATCTATGGGTGAACCGTCGTGATATTCCACCGCCAAATAGGTGGTGAAGGGCATGGCGGGCTTGAAAACCTGCGGTGACTCGCCCAGGAAGGACACCCTCAGACTAGAGTTGTAAACCCTGGCGACGGAATAACCACTGATAATCTCGTCGTAGAACTTCTCGCCCACGGTGGCCGTGATCAGAATCTCCGAATTGGCCAGATGGGGCACCAGCACCTCCAGCTCCCTGAGCGGCCACTTAAAGTCGAAAGTTCCGTTGAAGTAACGCAGGAAGGGCAGAGTCTTTCTATAGGTACCCGTCCACGATTCATAGTTGTCCTGATATTCAGGCTTGCGCACCCAGAAGGGCCACTGCTCATCGAACTGATAGTGCCGCTCCACAACATATTGATTCCTGTACAGAATATCCTGCGAGAGATCCGCTCCATCCTGCGGCAGCTGCCCGGGCACATTGTACTGCACTTGGGGGTTTTGGTTGGGATTATTGTAGCGCCATCGCTCGTTGTAACGATTAGCCTGCTCCAGGGGCGACCGTCCCAGGCGGTACTTCTCGTTCAGAACTTGGTTGCTGAAGTAGCCAATCGGACGGATGGTGGCTTTGAGCGTGAGATTACCGCGGACGGGCAGGCCACTCGTAAAGTTGGCCATCACCCGGCCATAGATGAAGGGATCCGTGGTGAAGAAGTAGGCTGGCATGGTTACGTTCACCTCAAAGCGTGTCTGGTAGTATTCCTCCACGGTGAAGTGGCTCTCCTCCTGCTGGCCCTGGGCAATAACACGAATGGTCCACTCGCCAAAGGTGGGCTGATCCGACAGCTTGTACTCCAGGGAAACGGAACCCAAGTTGGATTGACTGCAAATTAAATAAATAAAGTTGGATTTTTATCAAAAGCGCATAAATGCATAATTCAGGGAGACAAAGACAGCACGGTTTTACTCACACAAATGCAAGTCTATCGTGTCAATGCATACGTGTGGGCACCACTGCTCTAATTTCACAAAAACTCCACTCACCGCGAAAGCCAACGCTTCAGAATGTGCCTATTGGGGTCCAGCATGTACACATCCACGGGATTATCAAATCCCTTCAACTCTGTGGTGATGGGAATGGTCCTGAACCTCACCGTCTCGCCCTGCATGTAAAGAGGCTTATCCGTCTGCACAAAGATCGTCATGGAGCGCTGGGAGAAGTCCAATTTGGTTTCGTTGAGGAAGGCCAGGCCACCGAACACATTCTGGTAGAAGCCCTCGACTCTCAGCCTATAGTTTCCGGTAACACTAGTGGGTGGTATCCTCATAAGCAATGTCTCTGGCACTCCCTCCTTGACATCCTTGGAATCACCGCTGATTTGGACGCCATCGCAGGAGATACTGGCATGCACGGTTATGGGATACTGGGCTTGGAGTATGGACACCGAAACCTGGTAGATAAGGCCGGGTCGCACCATTCGCGAGGCCACTATAAAGTAGGTGGGCTCTCGCGAATGCAACGACTCCAGGAAGGTTGCCTTGATATTGTACGATGACTTTCCTCTGGTCAAGCTCGGCTCCTCGTTGTCCGGAAAGCCGTTCCGCTTGCCATACTCATCTTGACTGGTTAGATCGTTGTAGCTTCCACCCGCTGAATCGGTCCTGTAGGGCGGACGATCATTGGGATTCGATTGCTGATTATTCAGGTTGTTTATGCCATATTGATTCGCCTGGGGATTGTTAATGTTGCCCCATTGCTGGTTGGGCAGGAGGGGCTGTTGAGGATTCTGCTGCTGCTGTTGCTGTTGCTGATTCGGGTTGATGTTGTAGTAGGTATCGCTCTGGGCGATCGCCGGCTGAAGTGCATCCAAAACGGCGGCTATCACGAGCAGGGCTCGCAGCAAGTGCCACATCATTTCTGGCAGCTGCTTGGCTTGCTGTGCGGAGTAGAAGTCGAAAAGTGAATGAATTGGAAGCGCTAAATGTGACTGCATCCATCGCAGAGATATTGTATATACTATAAATAGAGGGCTCTGATTTGGATGTTCGGTGCGTGGTTCTTGATTCCTGACCAATAGGGTGGTTGAGTTCTTTTTTTTTGTAACAAGAAAACTTGGGAGACGAAGACTTTAATTTTTAATTTATGTTATAGTTTGTTTTACAGTCGCTTTGTATTTGCAACGAAAATAACTATATTTTTTATAATTATCAATTAAAATTGTTTCAAAGTTGCAAGTACTTCTTGCACTTGTTACTCGTTACACTGGGTACTCGTTATACTTGTTACTCGTTATAAAAATGTACATGTTCGGTGCGCCAAAACCCACTAGGCCTTTTAAAACCTTTTAAAATTTATCTTAAAGAAGTAAATTTACATTTTGAGGTAACAAATTCAATGTACATTTTCTTTTTTAGGATGTCAAATTTTTAAAACTAATTTTATTACACTTTTATAGAGGTTTAAGGAACCTTTAAAAGCACGAAATGAGTTTTTTTTTGGTTTAATTTGTGTTTATGTATGTATATATTTATATTATATATATATATTTTTTTTTAAGTTAATCCTAGTGTTTTTTGTGTAGCATCCTCGCTTAAATCTTTAAAATTAAAGCTACAAATGTTTAAAGAGTTTTACTAATCATAGTGTTTTCGGTAGCATCCTCCCTTAAATATTTTTAATTTTATAGCTCATATTGATACTTATATTTCCTATCCACACACACCCCAACAATATTCGATCATAGATGGCTTTTCCGCCCAAATGATTTTCCAGATCTTCTGCCTAATATGCAGCCACCGACACACCCTACTGACCAAATAATGGGCCGCAGATCATGTTCGAGGATTGTTTGTGTGTTTGGTTGCTTGGCTGGTTTCCGCGTGCTGCGAACAAGTCGTTAATGGGGGCGCCGACATCGGTATTAATAGACCCTATGGACTCGATATATGGCAGGAGCAATGAACGTTGCTAGAGTGAGATCTTTGCGGCCCTATTGAAACTATGTCAAACATTAAGTAAGATGTCATTCAAGTGGGCGGCGCAATTAGTCTTTGAATGGCAGGGATTTGGGAAGACCGTGGAGTTATCCCACCCTGAAGTCTCTTTAAGGCTCCCTTATTTATTGTTGATTCTGAAGAGATTATAAATGCCAGAACTAGAAACCACTCTGATCTGAATTTATATATATGTATATTTAGATACTAAGTTTTAGGCAATGAGATGTTTATGTTTATGTTTATTTCATTGTAAACAATTCTCGTTTCATTATCATTATTGACTATGTTCTTTATATAGAACTCAATCAACAAAGTCTCGTAAAATGGAACTCTAATTATATTAAAACTAATTAGGGTTTAATCAGAATAATGTAATCATTATTTAATAAGAATAGCATGCATATTTGAAATATTTGAATTAGGGAAATACATTAAGGAGCATTATTATTATTAGCAACAGTGAACGCTCTATTTTAATATTTAAATACCCTCTAATTATGCCTTGAAGGTTTTCTTTTTTTTTGCAACATAATTTTCTACATAAAAAATGTGCATAAATTCGGGACTTTTTGCCTTATCGGCACACAATCAACAGTGAGACAGGGAATACATCATTTTGTGCAAGGACCTCGAAAACCTACCCATCCATATCCCTATCCCTACCGTTACTTTGTACCAACTCCCGGGCGTGTAGGTAAAAAGTCAACAGTTCGAGGCAAAACCATACAAAAAAGGGACAGGGACCGACCACCGGCAGCAGAACAATGAAGCGGCGGCGGCACTGACTCTTCGGTCTCACCTCCACAAAGCCATAAATATGGGAAAGGAACTTGGAGGTGAAGTGAAATTGTAGAACGGAGGGAGTGTGCGTGTGTGTGTGTGTGTGTGCATTTGAAATGCATTTACTGGCAAAGGAAAGGTAACACACTGGAACTGAACTGAACGGAGCACGCGAATGAAACGGCTGCTACCTGACCATAGATACACCGAAATGCATGTATTGTCTACAGTTGCGGTCAAAATAATATATTACTTTTGTGTAATTATTAAATAAAATTGTAAGGTGTCATTTCTTAGGTTCCCAGTACTCATGGGCTTTATTTTAAACAAATGCGTCATCTTTCTTTTAAGTATCTCATAATATATTCAAATTTTTAAGGTACATAAGTGGAGAAATTACATTAAATCTGTAATTATACTTTGAGAAACTTTTTTAATTGATTTACAAGAATGCAGCACCTTGGTAAGCTGCTCCGATAGGCTAATAAGAAGTTTAAACTAATTGATAAATCTAATTTGAAAATATAACCGAAAAAATAAACCATTTAAGGTGTCAATTTCCCATTTTTTGTCTTCTTAAATAATTCTTAGAATATTTTTGGGTAATGTTCATATTAGATTTAAAAACGAAAGCGATTTCAGTGGCACCCCTGTAGATTAAAAATGAAAATTCGAATTAAGATTAAGGAATTTTTGCTAAAAATAAACCATTTTTAGGAATTGATCTTATAATAATTTTTATTTACAGATCAATCTCGAAATAAAGTACACATATAAATTAAAGGGTTTTAAGCGCATTCTCTCTAGTATTTATAAAACCTATTATATCGACCGCTGCTGTACATGTGAGATATTCTGTGCACTGAAGCAGCAGAAGTTACTGGCCTGGTCGAGATAGGGGTACACCTATTCCGCCCGTCTGTCCAGGTCCAGTGAAAACAAATACTGAGCGCGAAGAGAACTCGTAATAATTTCCACAGCGACTTGTAATCCACCCTTTGGACGCACACACCCACAAGTGCACAGACACACACACACACACACAGGGCCCATACACGCACACGACGGACACGGGCTTGTAAAGTGGGCATTAATTAGCCGAGAAGACGAAGACCTATTCGAAAATAAGTTGCGAGGGCAAAAGTGCAATTGAAATGGCAAAAAGGACAATTCGGGGCGCGAACACGAGCCAATGCTGGTGAAATTTGAGAAGGAAACTAACGAAAAATAAGGATAAGACGCCGGAATCCAATTGGGCAGCAGGTGGCTTCAAACACTCCATTCCCTGTCCATTTTTTGTGGTGCTCAAGCGTAAAAGGGTTTTGCAAGGACTTCAGCGCTTTTTTTTTCCTAACTTCACGCCATTTTAATAAACACTCAGTAGTAAATAGTTGTAACCAATTTTTCGGGGGCACTTGTTTAATTTTCGGTCAACGCCCATGTGCCAACAGCAACAATAACACAGCGCTCAAGCAGAGCTTGGGCATTTCTGAGACACAACTTTTTGGGCGGGTCGCCAACTACAGTAAACTGCCTGCTCACTCACCTCGCTATCTTAAATGCAATCCTTTCACGTTGCTTAGCAGGCCACGCACATTGTTTGTAACAACTAAAAGGTAAATAAAACTAACTCAGCAACAGAAATATTCGAAAAAATTAAACAACACAAAACCGATCCACACCCGCTTTGATGACTTATTGGTGCTACCGTTCGGCGGGTGGCCGGAAAAAACCATACAGGCGCACAAAATGCCACATTAATAAAAATAAACTGTTATATGTTATAAACTGGCATAAAACGGTAGAGTACATTGAATAACGTGGCAACGATGGTTTATTATTGTTAATGATGTTATGACATTGATTAATTTGAGCTGTGAAATTTAAAAAAATTATATTTTTTGGCGAAGTCCGGCAACATCATTGTCATGACCGTTTCATGATCAGTTTAAGTGTGACCAGCTGTCGGGAAGTAAAAGAGTTTCATATGGATCCATTAAAGCAGTGCAAAATAGTAAACGTAATACACTATTGGCCAAAATAATAAACACAGGTATTTAGAAAAAGTTACTGCACGGACTTTGTAATTATACTTTTTTAATATTAATTACACTATTATGGCGAAACATGTTTTCAAACATTTTTCAAATATTTGTAACATTTAAAAAAAAATATATATTACCCTTGTGGTTGTTGCTCTGGCTTTATCAAATGAAAACATTGCAAGCAGTTCAAACCTTTTCATCAACGTTTGACACTTTTTTGTTCTCAAAGTTTCCCACCTTTCTCTTTAATCAAAATGCTTATCAGTGTTATTCGATGCTAAGAATCGATGTATCGATGTATTTTTGAAAACATCAAGAGTATCGATAGTACCATCGGTGTTGTTGCAGCTACAGCGAGGAAAAAATCGAATTTTTGTGTTTTGTGTGCTAGGTAAATGCGAAAAAGAGTGAAAAATCGAGCAGCTTAATCGCCAGCGGTTAGTGTGTGTGCCCCCGAGGGCGGTGAACAAGTAAAAATCGCCATCAAATCTAAGGTGCCTGATTGCCCAACTCAAAAATTATGACGAAAAGCACACCAGTACCTCTCACACTCGCATACCAACACACGCAGGCCCACTCACACACACATGCAGTCAGCACCCGCACGCACATATACAGCCGCAGCCGCAGCCGAGGAGCTGGGAGAGCTAGAACCTAGAGTTGTCAACGCTGTGCGAGGAATTTCGTCATTGAGCGGTGTATATAAATGTGTGTGTGTGTGTTTGGTGCGTGCCTCGCTCTCGGTGTGTGTGTGCGAGAGTGCGTGCGTGTGTGTTGGTAGTTTGTTCTCTTCTTTGGTAGTAAAACACAAAAGAAAAATCATCGGGGAAAAATGTGAAAAATGTACATAATTCGTAACCCAGTCTGCGGCAAGTGCTCGCCAGCTAGTGCCCGAAAATCGTGCTGAGATGAAACACCGCGCACCGATTGAAAAACTATTACATAAATAGTGCAAAGTGTAAATGTTATTGAAGGCAAAAAAGCGGAGCAGCGAAAAAAACGCCGCGCACGCTGTCGTCATCGCTGCTAAAAAAAAGAAGAAAGCGAAAAACGAAAAGAGAAAAAAAGAGGAAGACCCTCTTCCCTCTGCTCCCCCAGTCCCTTACCCCCACAAGAAAATTACCGAAAACGCGTTACTATTACTATGCCAAAAATTCCCTGATACCGTTACAGAGTGTGTGCTGCAAGTGTAAAAGTGTGTGTGTGTGTATGGGTCCGAGAGTGATCCCATAGTTTCTTTATGTACATACTCCAGTGTGATGTTTGATGTACACTATACATACGAAGAACCTTTTTTAATATTGTAAATAAACTAATAACGGTTAATGGCGAGTGGAGGAGGCGAAGGAAGTGGGCGGAAAAATAGTGCGGGTGCTGCGCCTGTGTGAGTGACCTCGTGTCCGTGTGTCGCGTGCTCCGCTGGTGTTGGTGTACCAGCCAGGCAGCGAGCGCGTGTGTGCGGCGGCAAGGAGTGTCATGCGTATATTTTCCTCCCACTCCCTCCCCCCACTGGCAGGGCCTATCCACACAACAACAACAACACTAAGAAAAGCAACAAAACAACACAGCGAGGCGGCGGTGGCAGCAGCAGCTCCTTTGCTCCAACGAGTTTTATCTTGTTTTGCCGTTTTAATCATATGCGGGCGCGCAGAGCGGAGGTTAAAACGGGCGAAAGGGAGCAGGCGGAGAAGGAGAGCGAGGAGAGGAGACAATCACGTCATCCAGCCTGCCATGACACACCAACATCAACATCGATACAGTGAGGGCTCTACGCGTACGAACTGAGCTTCGATATAAAAAAAAACAAAACTCGTTTTTAATTGTCGTGTTTCGCTTGCTCTTTTTCGTAACGCCAAATTCCGTAGCATACTTCGCGGATACCACGTACAGTGGTGGTTCGATAATTAGGGAATTTGAAAAATAAAAAAAATTAAATTTTCGACTTAAAGAAAGTAATGTAAATATAGGTTTTCGCTCGATTTATTAGTTTAGGTATCTGACTCCACATTTTCATATGTCTTATAATATTGATTTCTTGAAAATAATTCAGTATTTTTACAAAAATCATATCTTCAAGACAAGCTTATAAAATATCATTCTATCTTTAGACATGATAATTATAAATTAATGCTTGGCTTCTATTTGGATTATTTATACAAGAGCTACGATATGCAATATTCCAATTGAAAAGCAATCAAAAATGGACATGGCAAACAAAAGAAGAAAAGTTGAATTATAAAAAAACGTCCCTTAAGACGGAATTGGTAAACGATTTAAAATCCAAGCCTGTCTCCACTGTACTTGCCATCAATGGCCACACCAACACCACGCATACACGCGCGCACCATAAAGTCATTTGAATGAACTTTATTGGCCAGCAACGAAGCCGTGAATTTGATTGTGATGGAGCACAAGCATATTTCTCTAAGCCTTTTAATTAAGGCAATTAAATTGGCCCCTAAGAAAAAGTGTTGCCTTAAAAATATATTAATATTTCTTCATTTATTTGGAGCATCTAAATTTCGATTTTTGGCCCCAGCTTAAAAACAACAGCATCGTTAGTGTTTGTGTGTGTGAGTGTGCCGCTGCTGCGGCTGCGACTGTGTGTGTGTGTGCGGGAGAGGGAGAGCAAATAAACTGAGTCATGGCTGACGATGACGTTATGCTGCTGCTCTTTTCTACTCTCCACTATATCACTTTATTCCACTGCTGCCTAACTTGCGGTTAGGGCAATTTGTCTCCAAAGTGTTTATGATCAAAGTTTGCCAATAAAACGCGAAGGAACGCAAAAACTTTGGCACAAATGCCCGCAAACACACACGCAGATACAGAATACCATAACATTTAGCATTCGATTGACCTCGAGGCCAGCAGCAAATCGATAGTATTGTTTTTTTTTCTTTCTTCTACGGAATCGATAACATGCCACTACCGTCCACTTTCCGGCCTCTCGCCTTCCTCCAATAAGCGCTGCTATCAAAACTATAGTTTGGAGACTAAAGTTGATTGTATTCCTGTTATCGAGACTAATCTTATTCAATTTTATTTGAAACTAAATTACCTGTGCAAAATATAATGTAATATTTTGAGACAAGTTAAAATCTTGAACTTGAGGCAAAATAATAGCACTAAAAAGTCAACATTATCAAATAGAAACTTTGATTGTACTTTAATTAAATGTGGAAAACATGCCAGTCATGAAGGTTATTGAAGTCCATTATTATGTAACTCTCAAAACTTATGATTAATTAACGGAAAAATAGAGCAAACATAATAAACAGTTCTTGATAAAGACAAGCCTACCAAATATTGGTAATAAATTTGCAATATATTGACAGCTATATATTTATATTTTATCAATTTGTAGGGGCTTAAAAAAATGTTTAAATCAATGCCCATCATCCGCATTGTCGTCATAGACAATTGACATCAGCAATTTGGTGTTCACGGCTATAATCCATATGGTTCAGATAGTAAAATAACTAGAAAGATAAGGGTGTGATTTTTCTGGAAATTGAAACAAAATGTGTTGGAAATATTACAACAGTTTTGCATATTGACATTGTCACAAAAGACGTGAGCAATCTTTGTTTGAGAGAAAATCTTTATGAACTGATTTCTTACAAACAAATACAAAATACAGGTGCAAAAAATATTGACATTGATATTTTCATAATTATCTATCTAATTTTTGTAATTATTTGGCCACTAAAGCCGCTAGGATTACGAACGCTGCTTTCTGTGTGTGTGTATGTGTGTTACAAACACCTCCGTGAATACTATATACCCTTGATCGTTAAGCTCAGCGGGTGAGCAAACAGCTGATTTCATATTTGTGCTCGCGAATTTGTAAAAATAAATACTGCTGACCAATAATAAATGCGACGAGACGATTGTTCCGCTACCCCAACGCTCCGCGCCGACCATGCCGAATTAGCAAAGTTCCCTGGCCGAAAAAGATGGATATATTCATGCGCGAACCGAACAGAACCGCCCGAAACCAGTGCTGCCGCAGATCGGCCAATGGATATGGATCGGCTCGGAGCGTCGGATGGTTGGTCTGGGCCTCTGGGACGGAACTCTGTGACTGGGCCGCGAACATCTGACGTCGTTGTCGTCGCCGTCGTCGTCGTCGACGACTTTTTGCTTCATCATAGTATAATATTATATCATGTGGCAGCAGCAGTAGTCGCAGCGGATCAGATTGGGACGGAACCGGGAGCCCAGTATTTGTTTAAAGTACTGCATTGGGGCTTTATCTTAATGCGATATAAAGAGAGTCGGATTCGTGGCACGTTACGGAAACATTTCAATTACCGTTTGTGCCCGCACGTCGTCTGGCGGTAAACAAAAAGTCTAGACTCTACGAGCCTCGAGTGTTGTCCATCTGGTCTTTTTTTTTATCGGCCAGAATATTGGAACTCTTCTGTATATGTTTGGGGTCTTACAGACCCTTCCAAAATATTAATAAAAACGGAAATACATATATTTGAGAACTAAATGCTCACTCCATTTTAACCGAATATAAATCGGCGACTTATCTTATGTTATGAATAATATGTATTTCAATCTGTATATTTATACCCTACACTTGAGTCAACGCTGACTCGTCTCCTTCTCTTCCCTATCTCGTTCTCTTACTCGGGGTTTGTTTTCCCGCATTGATAAGCCTGGAAATAGTTCAACTGTCGCCTCATCCGCAGTAGGAAATTCTAGAAATGATAGATCAAGGCAGCACCTACTGTTATCAAGCTTTATGCAGACGTCATGCAGTGAGGCAACCGGAATGTTATTTGCTTCAATCATCAACTAATTGGTCGTAATTATATTCAGGCGATCTTCATACAGTCATAGCTGTTCAATTTCAATAAAAATTTGTGGATTGAATCAGTATCTAAAGTGTCAGTTCATGCTGAATCAAGCGTTTACTGTATACTATATGTACACATTTTTGTTTCTTTTCTTATAAGAGCTTGTTTTGTTCTGGTTTTAAGCCTTTTGTTTCTTTTTGATAAATTTATTGGAAAGAATTTATAGTATTTGGTTATTAACAGGGTGTCTTACTTAACTGGAACACTTTTTTTTGTAATTTATTTAATAACTTTTATATAGTTGTTTTCCATTAAATTTGTTACAAAACTGTTAAAGGTTTTTGTTACGAATTTACAAATGTGCCTTGAGGATGGGCTACTGCTCGAAGGACGTATTTTTAGATCCTGTCAAGTCCCCGGAGGACCTGAGCAGCTACTGGCCTACACACATATGTACACACACATGTATGTACACACATATGATACATATGTACATATATACCATCTTTTTACCATCGGCAAACTGATTGAACGCCGCATCCTTAGGGGGCTTCTGGTTACGTCTTAGGTCGGATTCCGGCCTAGTAGATAAGGTTTGCATTTATAAGAAAATCGTTGCCGCTACTTGGAGGACCTGGAGGATCCAGTACTTCGGTATTCCGGCCAGGAGTAACCTGGGACGTATCCGGGTGTTCCAGAGTAAAGTGCTACCCAGGATATCTGGCGCGGAGAATCCTTCATCACCTTCCTTCACTATTGTACAGATCGCTTCACTGCAGTAACAATACTATATTAAATATCACAAAAAATACGGAATATGGTAGCTAACAAATCGTATTGCATACTTTTAGACACCTGTTGAATGATTTTAGTTTATTTTGTTGAATATGAATTATGAAGTCTAGTGTAAGTT
>JAEIIG010023348.1:0-15783 GCA_018904695.1 Drosophila parvula
ATCGATTTATATATCGCTTATCTCCTCAAATATTGAGTTACTGAGATTAAGAATACCAATTAGATTCTAAACATCAGAACTGCGATGACAGGGGAAGCACTCTCACATTCACTTGGTATCACCTTTTAAAAGCCCTCAAATGCAGTTCGAATCAATCTTCAGCCTCGACCACTGTGTGTACTCTCGATTCGCCCATCGATATAGGCTCACAAACTCATCCTTCATTCTATATCCTTCATATATATACATATATATATCTGTCACACACGAACGGTGCCATTTCGAAACAAATTTCAGTACACAGCGCTTGGAGAAATGAATGCTAAAGCTAAATATATATATGAGAACTTGGCATAATACCGATATTAATACCGATCCTACCGATTTGTTACCGACTAAGTGCAAATATTTGTAAAAGTGCCGAAATTGCAACATACATTTTCTATGTTTAACAACTATTTATTGTGTATTGTATTCCAAAAAAAAAACAAACTGAAAAAAACCGAATCCTGAATGCCTGAACTTGGGAATGGGAGAGAGCTAGCACAGAGTCCAAAACAAAGAAACAAAACAACTTCCAAGAACCTAAAAAGCCTATGATTTTATTTTACGATTTGCGTTTACTTTTGCGTTTAGTTTTTCCTGTTTTTTTTTTTGTTCTTAATAATTTGTGGGAATTTATGGAAGAACAGCGGTTTCCAATGATAATGATTTAGCCTTAGCAATCTTTCCTCTACTACTACTGCCTATCTATGTACCTACCTATCTATGAACTGCGAAACTATAAGCTGTCCCTTTAGGAGACGCCCGCGACTGAGACTATGACAGACCCAGACTAGAGCTAGGAGAGCGATCTCTCAACTTGAATTTCGATCGAACTATCGAACTGCAAACAGTACACAGTACCAATCTTTCATACGCTGTCTCTCTCTCTCTCTCCCCTTCCCAGGTCTGCAATGGACAGTTGTCGATTCCAATTATCCGCGCTTCTCCCTGCCCGCCTGCCAGTCCGCCAACTTGCTGGGCAACGGTGGCGGCAGCGGTGGTGCAGGCAGCCAAAGCAGCGGTGCCAATAGCGGTGCCGGCGGCAATAATAGCGATCAGCAGCGCCAACAGCAGCAGCACGAGGCCCAGCAACAGCAGGTGGCCACACAGCAGCAGCAGCATCTGCAGCAGCTGCACTACCAGCAACAGCAGCAGGAGCAGGCAGCCGCCGCCGCTGCTGCAGCCGCAGCCTCTGGACAAGCCTACTCGTCGCAGATCATCACCGTGAACAACCTAGTCAGCGGCTATGCGACGGCAGCCCAGAACCTATCCCCCACCTCGCCCAACGAATCGAACATGGTGCAATCGGTGTACAGCCAAGGCCCAACGCCCACCCAATCCCCGGTGCATGCGGGCGGAGCAAGTGCAGCCGGTGGCGGTGGTGGCGGCGGCAGTGGGGGCAATACCAATGCTGGCAACGGCAACGCCACAGGAGCGGGCGCAAGTCAGGTGGTGAAGCGCAAGAGATCTGTGAATCCCCAAGGTGATGAGAACTTTATTCGTGCTTTGGAGGCGGTGCGAACGGGAGGCATTGGCTTCTGCAAGGCTGCCCGGCTGTACGGCGTCAACAATAGGACCTTGTGGCTGGAGTACAAGAAGCGGGGGTACCCAGTGTCGCGGCCGAGCATTAAGGCGCGCGTGGTCAAGCAGGAGCCTAATCTGTCGCCGTCGCCAACACCATCGACGAATCCCGGAGACGACACCACCGAAACGCTCGGCATGCAGATGCCACCGCAGGCGGACACACCGACGCCGTCCTCGCTCATGTGCAACCCACATCACGCGGGCATCGGCGGTGGCGGCAGTGGAGCTGGAAGTCTGCCCGGTGCAGGCAACTCGCATCCGGCCATCGGTGTAATGAGTCTCTTCGATCCGCGGTACATGGACTCGCCTGGCAACGTGCACTCAATGACGCGGCAGAGGTACATCGACGCCACGGGTGCCGGCGGCGGTGGAGCGGGTACTGGTGCGGGAGCGGGCGCGGGTGCCGGCACAATCAACGTCAATCCAACCACCGCCATGAATCTACAGAGTATTAACTTCAACTCGATATAGAATACGATGATTTCGAGCCAGGCGGCGGGAACGGCCACTCTGCTGCAAGCGGCCGCCGTGATGGCCGCCAGCGAGCCAGCAGCGACTACGACGACGACGGAACCCCTCAGCATATCAGCCATGCCCGTCACCATGCCCATGGGCTTGGCCCACAGCTTTCTTATCAACAACTTTGTGACGGTGGCGGCACCGCCAGCGACAGCTATTAGCGGCAACAGTGCGGCACTCCAGTACTTGGACAAGTCGTAAGCTGGCAGTTTCAACCCCCCCAATCGATCGATACAGGTATTAGAGCAAAAGGCAGCAGAACTAGTGTACATAGCGGACCGCTTTTACAAAGTGGCAGAGTGGCAATAGGATAAATGTCGGCGGATCGGATATTGGATGAAGGATACCTGCACCGAGCTGAGCTGAGCTAAGCAGAGCAGGATCATTGGACACGGAGAATATACAGAGGAGCGATGAAGTGAAATGGAGTGGAGCAGGCGAGCCGCCGGCCGCACTTGTAATAATTTTCTTAGAACTTAATTCCTTTTAAGCTTCAAGTTTTTGAACCCTACATTTTTACGATTGTTAACTAAGCAAAATCGGTAGTACAGATCTTCGATATATATATATATATATTATATAAATATATATTTAGCTATATTACTTGTAAAAGATTATTGTAATTGTACATAAATTATACAATTTTATATTAGTGATAGTCCGAAACATGTAGCATGATGATGATGATTTGTAAACCGAACGTGGTGCTGTGTGCGCCAGCAGCCGGAATCAAACCTTGCGGAATATCTTTTCCATAATCCACATAAGCAATGGACGAAACCAAAAAATGTATCTGTAATTTTAATTAATAAGATTTTTATTGGCAACTCTGAACCTTTAAACTAAATTTCGTGATTTGTGATGATATTTCATATTTAAGCAGAGTTCGCAAGGTTGGTTTCATGTTTCACTAAAAGTTCACTAGGAAAGGGCTCAATTGCAAACTGAATCAGAGTAGGGGCTGTCCATAATATATGGACTAACCTGAAACACTTCAGATCAGTTCTCTTCTATTCTCTCTCAGTATTGGCTCTCTTGAGAGCCTTGCGGAAAGATCGTTTCAGCTTTCTCTCCCAAAAAGTCTCGGAGAGATTTCTTTTTTATTTTCTTCTCGATCAAAACGTGAGTTGAGTGCATCTCATGAGTTCTGTTTTTTACACATGCCTGCACGTGGGTTTGTTCTGGCTCTGGCGCCTCAGAGATAATATATTCTTTCTTAATTTCTTCACTTGTGTTACAATAGCAAATATATCAGTATCTAGGAGGTATTCCCATAGCTCCTTCTCTATATATTTCTGTATGTATTGGCGGAAACCAAGCAGTACAGTGCAGCGATGAATACATCTTAATTCAAAGCCTAAACATCGAGTAATAATGATCAGAGAGGAGGAGAGTTTAAAGAGAGACCACAGGATCGTACAATAGACTAAGATTTGAGGAGTAGCTATGTATGATATATAAATATGTACCAATCCAATATATAATGTATATATATTTATATATCTGTGAATGTTTACAAAATTCCACTAATTTCTGTCATTTATTTAATGAGTTCTTCAACTACTTTTCGTAGTTATTTGTCAAATTCAAACAACATATCCTAGAGGGCACGAATTATTTGTTTTTCTTTTATTTAAACGATTTATTTGTACATATATTACCCATGTACATACAATATAGACGGGGCGCGATCGGATTACAAGAGAAAGATACAGAATCGAAACTTAAAGATAACACTCGTAACCACCCAAAAATCCTAAACGGAGACTGCAGCTAAAGGCAACAAATAAATAGAAAAAACCAAACGAAAACAAAAAAAAAAACAGAAACGGATATGATAACGATAACGAATAGTGCGTGTGTGTGTTTTTAATACAAATCCATATACAATATTGTAACTAAATAGAGAACTTTTTATATATATTGTGTCAAGGCATACTAAGAACTAAGCGTGATTTGTTAGAAGTCATAGTGTAACGTAAACTTTGATAATGGACTTTTAATACACACACTCACTCGCCCACAAAACACACACCAAGCGATACCACGGATGACATGACCAGGTCGGTCCCCCAATACGGGTCCACAGATCACACCGACCAGACAAAACAACGCGAAAATAGCAAAGAAAAACAACAACAACAAAAAACAATAAGCAAATATATTAACTAACTCTGTTTCCTACAATTGCAAAAAGTACCAATAACTACGCTAGAGTTATGTGTGTTAAATATATATATAAATTATTTAAAATCAGCGCAAGTGCAAGTGCATATAAATGAACCGATTGTAATATAAGTTGCATGTAAAATACCAACTAAAACCGTAATGCGTAATGCGAGCCCCAAACGAATATCGTCGAGATGAAACGAACATTCTAGACTGTAGTTCGATGTGCAAACGAAACGAATAAACTTTCAAAACTACAACGTAACACCACCGCCTCCTGTCTACCCTCTCTTGACATCATTTTCACAACTCTCTTTCTCCCAAAAGAAAAGCTAAACAAAAGGGCACGGCTGTTACTTGTGTTAAGGAAAATTGATAAGGAAAATGGTTTCTTTTTATAGGCAAAAGTCTTAAATTAAAAATATTTTAAAGGTTTATACACATTATTGTTGTTATTGTTGTTATATAGAGTTAGATATAATCTTAGCCAAAAGCATATTCACAGGATCTTTTTAATTAATTTAACAATTGTTAACATTGTTGGTATGGGGGCTTTTTACGTTTTATTTAAGAAAAACTGTCTTATTAAGTAGCAGCCGTGCCTAGGACTATATTCCTAAGATACCAATCCCTTATTTAATCCTCAAATTCAAATATCTTGCAGAACCGAGTCCGGCGCACGCACCTCATCCGTCACATCCGCCGTTGCTGGCTGCCACCAGCAGTAGCAGCGGTGGCAGCGGCAGCTTTGAGCGTTCCTTCAGCATCGGTGGTGTGGGCAGCGCCGATAACTGCGATCCCGACGCCACGCCCAGCTCGCCGGTGATAATGGGCACGAAGCGCAACCGGGTGCTCACCCGCCAGCCGAGGGTGAAGCGGGACAGCGACAGCATCTCGTCTACGAACCAGATATCCCCGGACACGGCCGCCACCACGCTGGACTTTGATCCATTTAATGCGGCAGGTGCTGCAACGAGTGTGACAGCCAGGGACTACTCCACCACGGGTTCGCACCATCTGCACCAGCACCAGCATCTGTTGGCGGTGCCGCCACGGATCGAGCGTCATGCCTCAGAGCCGGCGCCCAGCCTAGTTTCCTCTACACCTCACCTGCTCAGCGTGCCGTCCAGCACCCCGTATCTCATCAAGCAGCACTCGGATCCGCTGCTGCCTCGTCAGTCCGCCCTGCACATGGCCGGCTCCAGTTCTGGGATCGCTGGCAGCAATCCGTTCGCTCCGCTGCACCGCCAATACTCGCATCCGCTGTCGGGAAGCAGTGCATGCTATGTGCCACCGGCGCCGCTTCACCATCCGCACCACATCTCGCTGCCCGAGTCCATCTACGCCTCGGGATCCCCGCCGCCGGCCGGCTCTTCGCAGTACCTGGTACCCACAAGAGTGGTAGCCTGTCCGACGGTGTCCAGTGAAACGGCGGCCACACCGACGAATGCCAGTCCTGGCTCTTCATCGACAGTGGCGGCTGCCGTGTCCGTGGTTACCTCTCCCACTTCTGGACTCCATAATAGCAGCGGCGGGAGTCGGCACTCATTTTCGCCCACCTATGCGGGTAGCACGGAGGGAGGAGCTCCAGAGCGGAGATCCCCGCACTCGCCGACCATCACGCGAACACAGATTGTGGAGCGGAGTAAGGGAGAGGCCAATGGCGGATCGCGGCTGCGCAATTCCAAATCCGCCTCGGGCTCCATGACTGGCAGCCACCTACATCCCGGCCAGGCCACAATGAGCAGTTCATTCGAGCATTTGCCCACGCTGCGCGTCAAGAACGAGGAGCTGCAACGATCGGTGTCATCGCCGCAGGTGAGTTGCTTTATATTCCACTTAACTCCTGTTCCTTACTCTTGCTCTCCTGCTGCAGACCCAACGGGAGATCCTCGAGAATCCGCGTTCTAGTCATTGCCCCGTCATCCGGCCAGGGCCGGCGCTGGGCTGTAACTTTTGCTGGAACACCATCGACGGGCATGGCCGAATTTTGCGCCGCAAAACGAAATACCATTGCCCCGAGTGCCAGACGAATTTATGCATTGTGCCATGCTTCCAGGAGTACCATGCGCGGCTCGACAACGAGACGGCAGCTGCCGCGGCCAGCTCGAGTGGAGCGGCAGGATCTGGTGAGAATCAGTTGCTGGGCAGCAGCACGGGTTCAGGTTCGGCCAGCAGTAGCAGTGGCAAAGCATCGCCGTACGTTTCCGCTAACAGCGGCGGGGGCGGGGGCAGCAGTGGCGCGGGCTCGGCTCGGCATTATACCAAGACGGAATCGATATAATCATCATCATGAGCTAGCCCGCACATTTGTATTTGTGGCACGACGGCCGCCAAAGGGATGACCGAACAAACGCCAGGCTCACCCGGACAAGCGGTCACCCCAGAGAGGTCGGCTGTCTGTCGAATTTGTTTTTTTGTCAGCAGGAGGCACGATCGATCGCAGATCGTGCCTTTCACAGCCTGCATCGAAATTTTCATTTGTTGTCCAGTCCTGGGCCGGCTTCTAGCGGAGCCCCAGGAGCACAGGGACTGGCAAGGGCGTCATGACGCCGGAGATTTGTTTTTGAGCCGTGCCCAAGCGCACGCACCAGCCGTTGTAAAGTAACGAAAAAAAGAAACCTTTGGGAGCACTCCGCGGAGCAGCTCGTCTTTTTTGTAGAATCGCTAAATGTAATACTATGTTTATGTGTGTATGTACCTATATGTATATGTGTAAAAAAAACAAACAAAACCATCAAAAAACAAAAAAAAAATACAATTAACAGAATTAAAAATGGAAAAGCATTGACGGCGGTGCAGCAGCAGCCAAGCGGTGTGTCAGTCAGACTTCTGAAGCTCGAATTACGATTAGGTTTTCACCAAGTACAACTACAACAACTACTACTCCTCACCCAATCCAATCCGACCCGACCTCGCCTCGGTCTATACTTAAGTACGTCCCAGCACCTGACCGTTCGTGAAGGACGACCATTAGCCGGGCACCGCTGCGCAGGCGCACGATTTGTCAAGAGGCCCACGAGAAACTACGATTGTTTTACTAAATCTTTTATATATATATATGTTAAATATGTAACATATAATCATATATGCACACGCGTAGGGATCGATTCCCAGATGGAGTCGGGTTCGGTACTTGTTTAACTCTGAGTGTAAAGTACTATATATTGTAAACGATAACGAAATAAAATAAATACTTGTGACGACGAAGTAAACCCAAATTGATTTAATGGCAGGAACTATCACATTTTGCATTATCTAATAGCTATTAAATTTGTAAGAACGACTGGCTAAATTGTTTTCAAAATGGAATTTTTGCTTATCTTATTACTTCGGATCATACGACAACTATTTATTAAATAGGTGAGTAGCTTGAGCTAATTTATAAAGACCTGAAGTTAACCTCCCTCGACACGAACCGTATGGATTGCTTAAGCAGAACTTTGTATACGGAGCGGCGGTGGAACTTGACACCAGAGGACGAACTGCGCTTCATTGATCATAAAACACTGAAAACAAAAACGAAACCGTCCCTACTAAAACCGACTAATAGATTATTAAATAGTCTCTTGTATCTTGTGGGCATAACATATCTCGTATCTCAGTGATCTCCATTTATTGATCTAATTAGCAGTTAACAAACCGTCAGCGACGAGGGATTACTTCTTAGCCGGAGCCGGCTGTGGGGGTACCACTTCGGCGGGAGGATTGGCGTTGCGGAAGTTGGGGAACTGCTCCCATGGCGCCGACAAGTCAAACTTCCTAAACTCTTGAGCCAACTCGAGAGGCTCGCAGACAACGCGTTTCTTCTCGTCATCGTAGCGCAGCTCCACATAGCCGGAAAGGGGGAAATCGCGGCGCTGGGGATGGCCCTCGAAGCCATAATCGGTGAGGATGCGACGCAAGTCGGGATGGTTGGCGAAGAACACGCCGTACATGTCCCAGATCTCGCGCTCGTACCAGTTGGCTGCCTTGTGCACCTCGCAGGCGGAGTCCAGCGGTGTCAGCTCATCAGTGTAGGTCTTGACGCGGACGCGTGAGTTGTAGCGCAGCGAGAGCAGATTGTAGACCACCTCGAAGCGTTGCTTGCGGCAGGGCACATCCACGCCGGCAATGTCAATCAGGTTGGTAAACTGCGCCTGATGATGATCCTTGAGGAACTGCAGCACCGGCACCACGCCGTCCGGGGCGATCAGCACCTCAAGCTCATCGCCAGCGGTCAGCTGCACCTTCTGCACGTACTTGGGCAGACACTCGGCCACATAGCGCCCAAAATCTGAGAGACTAGTGCGGGCGGCGGCATCTGGCTTGCGGACAGTGGCTGTCGATGTCGAAATTAAAGATGTAGTGAGTTCCAGGACGCTAGCTTGCAGTCGTTACTCACGCTTATCCGCCTTTTTGGGATCCACGGGCGCCGTGCTGGACATACGGAGAGCAGCTGAGCCTGCAGCGGGCACCACTAAAGTTGAAAGGGGTTAGGAAAAAATCAATTGGGGCTCTCGATCCGCGATGTTTACCCACCATGTTTAGTCGTCAGAGCGGCGACAGCGACCCGGGCACCCAGATTCCTGATTAAGGCCGCCATTCGTACGAATTGTTTAATAGAAATTTAACAATTTGCACTTCGTTTTTGACAATTTATGTAATGCCAAAATGTCAATATAGTTGTTGTAGTCCCTGACAGGGCTGCCGTAATATCGAATTTGGAACAGATTTGGCAACCCTGGTAGAGGTTTCAAGTCGTAGCGGAAAATATACTTAAAAATATTACAATAAGCTGAGAAAAATGTTCATTTTTATTAATAAATCTGGTTCCAATTAAATAATAACTTCATTTATAAATTTTAAATTCTCCAAATATATTATAATATTTAATTTTCTTTGATAAAAACTAATAAAAATATGATTTTATTTGTTAAACTCCATATTTCAGTTTTTACAAAATATATATAGAAAAATTCGTTGACTATATTATATATATTTTTTTTCCTAGTTTGTTTTATAATCATTGTTTACAATTAAATTTACATCTATTTTTAAATTATGAACAAAAAAAATACCAAAAACCTTACCATACTCGCCAACCCTAGCTCACTGCCAATCTCGCTTCGCGTCGTGTTTGGAATTGCGTGAATTGAACTTTAAGAGAACTGTGGAAATCAATTGGAAAACAAAACACAACAAAATGGTAAGTGGAACGCGGAATTGTTTTCCTCGTAATTAGTCGCTTTTAACGCCTTGGAAACGTTTGCAGAATCACCTGAAGTGGATGGGCCACTCGAGCACGGTAATGGAGATACAGCGTTCGCTGCGTAACGACAACCAAACTTGCGAGGTGGTCCTGGCCTCCAGGGACGGCACCCGGGTGCGTGCCCATCTTTTTGTGCTGGGCACCTGCAGTGACCTGATGCGCAGCATCCTGGTGGACGTGCCCCCGGGCCAGGAGGCCACCATCATCCTGCCCGATATTCGTGGCGAACTGCTCGAGAGCATGATGTCGTTCATCTACATGGGTGAGACGAGCCTGTCGTCCGCCTCCCTGTCCGAATTCCTCGAGGCCATCAACCTGCTGGGCATCAAGTCGGCCATCAGTTTCGAGTGCAGCCCGACTGTCAGCTCACCCAGTGAGGATCCAGACAACAAATCGTTGGCCGTGGAGACGGCTAAGTCAATAACTGGACTGCATATCGCCCAGGCCGAGCTTCTAGACGAGGAGGAGGAGGGAGAGGCTGAGCGGCCGATGGTTTCCGTGCCGTCCGCCGTTCTTGGCGAACACAGCCGCCCGTTGGAGTACCTGAACGTTTATGATGCGCCGAAGATCACCTACTCCATCGAGCACATAGAGGGCAACGCGAACAGCAACCAGTTCATTCTCACCGATAACACGGGCACCTTCACCATCACTCAGTCCGCGTCCAGTTTGGCCAAGATCGACCCTCCGGGCAACGCGCAGGAGACCGCGGAGCTAGTGGACGAGGATGCTGAGGAGGACATACCGGACGAGGCCGAAGAGCCAGACACACAGATAATGGAGGAAGAGTACACTGCATCCGACCCGCCGATTGAGCTGAACGCTGCCGCTGATGTGGACGACGACGACGATAACTTGCACGAGGACCTGGTGGACGAGGAGGAGATCCTCGACATTAAGCCGCGCAAGCCGGGCGGCGGGGTAAAGTCGCGTGGTCGTCGCCCGCACAATCCGAAGACCGTCAAGCGATTGCCTGCTAGGCCGCATCGACACGAACCGTATGGATCGCTGAAGCGCGAGATGAAAGATGATATCAACGATGCTTTGGACCTAGCAGCGGACGCTGTGATCCTCGAAGGACTGAGCCTGCAGAAGGCCGCCGACCGCTTCGACATCTCCAAGACGGTCCTGTGGCGTCGCGTGCGCACCAATCCCGCCTATATGCGCAGCAATCGCGAGAGGCCATCGCTTCTAGAGGCTTACGAGCGCCTCAAGACCGGCGATTCGCTGAAGAACATTAGCCAGGATCTCAGCATACCCATGTCCACGCTGCACCGTCACAAGGTTCGTCTGTCGGCCCAGGGACGCCTCCCCAACTTTGTGTCCAGCCGGCGGCGGGACTCAACACCGAAGGACGAGCTGCGCGACAAGCTGGCCAAGGCTGTACATGCCTGCCTCAACGAAGGCATGTCGCAAAACCACGCAGCCCACCTGTTTGAAATACCCAAGAGCACGCTCTGGCGCCATCTACAGCGACGGACGGCGAACGAGGATCGCAAGGTTAAGAAAGAGCAACAGGACGATTACGACGATGATATGCTAAACTAGGTGGAGAAGTTCGACGCCTCCGATTCTCTGATAAGATACACCCCTAAGGATGTATAGGCTAAGCGTTTACGTGTGTGTGCGTCCCATTAATATTCCCTTAGGAATAGCTGGAGTTTGTTTAAACTTTACCAATATTACACATTAATAATAGCGGAGGAGAAGCTACGGTAGAGGTAGTTACTTAGAACTTAGCCATAATTGTAGATACCACTAGCAGGAAGATAATATACGCTATGTAATGCAAGTCCTCTCATTCTTGTTCACAGCTTCATAATTCGAAAATGAGGAATAAATAAATAAAACCAAAACACCACAACAACTCTTAAATGACATTTCAACAGGAAGCAGGAGGAACTAGGGATGTTTATGGAAAGGAGGATCCCAATTTCCCACTCAGTATCTTTATATCGAACTTTTAAAAATAAAACAATAGCGAAAGCATAGATAGCTATTATATTTAATACATTTTATTAACAAATGATTTGTAAATAAGCTTAGGAAGTAAGAATAATTTTAGAAACCTAAAGAATAGTAAAGTTTAACTATTAATTTTCTCTACCGCATATATCTTTGTTTTTGCAAATCTGCCTGAAACAACTACATGACAAGTATATTCTAGAGGTGTTAAAACTTATAAAATTAATCAAGGAATATTTTGTTTTAAATTGCGCGCTTAGGTGAATTCCATGTATTTAACGCTTATATCTGTACTCTTCATTCGCACGCGTCGCTTACGGGCAACACAGCCTATCGCTATTGCCTCGCACACTTTAACATAACATCCAATCAGCTGATTACTTCCGGCGCTCAGTAATGTCAAAGAGTAAGTTACTCCTATGGTAATGTCCAGAATTAAGCATGGTAACCGGTCTCTACTGAGCCGGTGCGAGATTGTCGTCTACTTTGGCGTCTACATCGCCTACATAGCGATTGGATTGGGCAAGATCTATGGACTGAGGGATAGCATATCCACGGAGGCCAAGTTCCAGTTCCCAAAGGGATGGAGTCTCTATCCCTTCGATCAGCGCCGGCGAGATGACAGCAACGACGAACTAGAGAACTTTGGCGACTTCATTGCGAGATTCTGGCCGTTCTACCTACTCCATGCGGCCGTCCAAGGAGTTATTCGTTGGAAGCTGCCCAGGTATCAGTGCCAGGGATTCGCCGCTGTATGCGTTTTGGCCTTGATCTTTAACGTGGACTGGACATCGGGATTGATTCTAGCCCTGCTGATAGCCAGCTATTATCTGGTGTCCCTGAGCAGCAGCTCCAAGTTGACAGTGTGGCTCATGTCCGTCGGATGGATACTCTGCATCAATTTGATGCAGAAGAACGCTTGGTGGACCGATCGTGTGGGCTACACGGAGTACGTCATGGTCATAGTCACCATGTCGTGGAGCTTGCTGCGCGGCTGCAGCTATGCACTCTCCAAGATGGGGGACCAGAAGGATCACCAGGAGCGGTACAGCCTCGTCCAGTACTTGGGCTATGCGTTGTATTTTCCCTGCCTGACCTACGGTCCGATCATCAGCTACCAGAGATTCGCCCTCAGGCAAAAGAATGAGCAACAGGACTGGCTGGGATTCGCTGGCGGGGTGCTGCGCAGTGCCGTCTGGTGGCTAGTGATGCAGTGCTCCCTCCACTTCTTCTACATACATTATATGTCGCGGGATGTACGCATGGTGGAGCTGATGGATTCGGTGTTCTGGCAACACTCAGCCGGCTATTTCATGGGCCAATTCTTCTTCCTGTATTACGTGATCACCTACGGCTTGGGCATCGCCTTTGCGCTGCAGGACGGGATCCCGGCTCCGAAGAGGCCGCGCTGCATCGGACGCATCCACTTCTACTCGGACATGTGGAAGTACTTCGATGAGGGTCTCTACGAATTCCTCTTCCAGCATATCTACGCCGAGCTGTGCACGCGACGCTCCTCGCCAGCGGCCAAGTTCGGTGCCACCGCCTTGACCTTTGCCTTTGTGTTCGTTTGGCATGGCTGCTACACCTACGTGCTCATCTGGAGCATCCTAAACTTCCTATGCCTGGCGGCGGAGAAGGTTTTCAAGGCCCTGACATCCATGCCGGAGTATCAGCGGTGGACACAGCGGTATCTGGGTAAAGTCGGCGCCCAGCGGCTCTACGCCATGTTGGCCACACAGCTCTTCATCCCGGCGGCCTTCTCCAATGTCTACTTTATTGGCGGTCAGGAGATCGGCGATTTTTTGATGCGCGGCGCCTATCTGAGCGGTGTGGGCAACTACATGGCTCTGTGCTTTTGCAGCTACTGCTTCTTCCAATGTTCTGAGCTGCTCCTAAACAAATAGGAAGAGCTTCGAGACAAAAAACAACTGACCTCACTACAAGTCTGTCTAGATTAACGCAAAAACAGTGACTTATAATTAATTACAATAACTTTTGTCTTACAAAATCGTTTGTATTATCATCAATGGCTTTATAACAATTGCTTTATGCTTTTTATAAGGCAAATGTAAACATAATTTTTCTAATTTCATAAATAAATTTTATACAAATCAATACATATTCTTGGAATATAAGAGCCCTAGCTCCCCTCCTCCACATTCTCCTGCCAGTCCAGCCACATGGTTTGTGTGCACGTCGACTGAAAGTTCTCCAGGAACTCCAGTTCGTCCAGCATCTCGTCGCAGGTCTGCGTGTGCTGCGTATTGTACAGGCCATCCGGCCAATGGGTTTGGGTTTGTATGTGCGACAGGCCCAGCTCCTCAAACAGCTCGTCGCAGGTCTGGGTGTACATGTGGGCGGATGTTTGCAAGCCAAACAGGGGCTCGCTCTCGGGATAAGCGGGAAAAGCGTTCTCCACTGGAGCTGCCTGGCAGCCGACTTGCTGCTGCTGTTGCTCCTCCACTGGCTGCAGGTCATCGGGAAAGTCGTCCGTCATTGTTCCTATATCCCCTCGGGTATCGGGTGTTTGGGTTTGGATGTCTCGAAGCAGTGGCGCCAGTACCTCGTTCTTAATTTCCTCAAGATCGTCGATATCCTCCGTTTGGGTCTCCATGTCTAGTTTCTCGGACTGCAACTGCAAATCCGAGTACTCAACATCCACGATGGGCAGGAAGCAAAGAATATGCTCCTCTGCCTCCTCCACCGCTGGATCATCGATCACTTCAGTTGTGGGCAGGATTTCGGACACCGTGGAAAGCGATTGAGGCTGTGGATTTTGCTTCTTCCACGTGGACAACGAGGGTATGGCCACCTTGGCGGATTCCTTCTCCTCCACGATATGACTCTTGCGCCGCATGTGCGTCCTCAGTCCCGCCTTGCTGTTATAGGTCAGCTCGCAGACGGGACACTTGTGCTCGGAGCACTGGTGCTTCTCCAAGTGCCGCTGCAGCAAGAACTTCTCGCCGCATTCCTGGCACTTGTACTTCTTGTCCAGATGGCTCTTTTGATAGTGCTGACGGAGCAGGCGTAAGCTGCTAAAGCTCCGGGCTCCCTTGGCGGCCTCATGGTAGATGCAGTTATCTACTGGACAGTGAAATTCGGTTACTTTTCCGTTTGGCTCGGGGGGTATGAACACCTTGTGGCGCTGGCGCAGGTGCAGCTGGTAATGGCTCTGGTTGCCGAAGACCAAGTTGGGGCATCTATCGCACCGGTGCTCCCGGATAGGCATCAATTCATGGATTTCCGGCGTATATTTTGTTTTGCATGTTGAGCTGATATTAGGGATGGCCATTTCTTTGGCCCTAAAATATTTGACTGTAGGTAGCAGTAAATCGATTAATATAACAACTTATAACAGTATATTTCGGTATTTCTTTTGTCGCGCATACGGTCCTACTAATTTGACATTATTCTTCAACTACCTAAGCACGGTCACACGTTTAATTATTATAATATTATTATAACGTCTCGCTCTCGCTTAAAATATTCGAGGTAACGATCTCGCTTTCGAAAGAATATCTGTGCGCAGGTGTATCAAGGCCGTAAAAACGGCTAAATAAGGGCAGCTAAAAAAAAAACGACGGTCTTGCCAAGATAAATCTTATCTCCTTCCAAGATAAAATACATGTGTATGTAGTTGTCTGTGCATATGTGTGTGCGGTTGCGAACAAAAATACCCATTAAAAATTAGCGCAAATTAAATTGGCTGCTGGCGTCACGGTTCGGTTTGAGTGTGTTTTAGTGAGTGCGAGTGGATGGTGTCCTTTCAGTATAAAGTGAATGAAAAAATGCAAGGATTTCATTTCGAAAGCAACAATTGCGACACGACGCAGCCTCACATGGACTAAAGCAAGCACACACACCTGTAAACCACCATACACCTCTGCTCTTGTTTTTCCCCCCACCATCCGCCCCGCTCGCGTCCTTCCCGCCCACGAGCACGTTTATTTTTGGCGCGACTACGTCATCTGTAGCATCGGCCAAAAACATCTGGTGTGAAGATATTACACACACAAACACACAGAGCACACGCGATGTACACATCATTGGAAACATCATCATCACCGTTGTGGGAGAAGTCGGGGCAGGTTCTGTTTCCAGAAAACAGTTCCAAAGGGCGGCTCCAAGGTCGCAAAGGGATCAACTTTAATAAAAATAGCAAACCTGGGACCTATTTCTAAAAGTTCACATAATATTTTAGCAGTTTAACAGAGTTTCAGCCACCAGTTATTTGCATAATGTACATA